>CAVNYN010239777.1:21495-78341 GCA_963692815.1 Nyctanthes arbor-tristis | reverse complement strand
GCACTGCAATTCAGACTCATTAAACACCACAACACCACAGATAATAACTTTAAAACCCCAATTTTGAAAATCCCATAATCTGTAACCTTTGGTCCCTTCTTCATAGCCAAGAAAAACAAATTTTAAAGACCTAGGTTCCAGTTTTCCATGTTTTTGATATACAAACGTTGCACATCCAAATGTTTTCAAATATGAATAATCAGACAAATGACTATTCCAAACTTGTTCCGGGGTTTTATTATCAACAGCAGTGGAGGGACTTCTATTAACAAGGTAAGATGCAGTTTTCACACATTTACTCTAAATAATTTTGGACATTCCTGCCCCAAACAACATGCATCGTGTCTTATTCAATAAAGTCCTACTCAAATGTTCAGCAACGCCATTTTCAGGCAAAATCAGCAAGCCTTTTTCACTTATATATCTAAGGCTATTATGCAAAACTTGTGTTTTATTCAAACTTTGAGTCACAGAGGCTCAATGAACAATAGGAACAGCATGAACATTATATAATCCACTCAACTTGGGAACATTGATAAGCTCAAAAGAATCATCAATAATAACACGACAGTGTCTATTCTTGATCCTTATTTCAAAACCAAGCTCATCCCACTCCCCCAAAGAGATCAAATTATTCCTCAGATCAGGGATGTATCTAATTTGCTCCAAAGTGACGGTTTTATCATTATCAAACCTAATTGACATGGTTCCTATACCTCTAATCTCGCAATTCTCCTCATTAGCTAAGTGCACACAGCCACCCTTAACTAAATTTAGGTCAAAAAACCATTCCCTCATAGGACTCATGTGAAAAGTACAGCCGGTATCCAAAATCCATTCAGTTTTAGAGTTTTCAAAAGCGACAGCATAAACTCCACCATTATTTTGAAAATCATTTTGAACAACAGCAGCTTCTCCTTGGTTTTCCTGAATTTGTTTTAAATCATTTATCTTTTGAAAACATTCTTTTGCAAAATGACCAGGTTTTTGATAGTAAAAACATTTCTTTCCCTTTTTACTCTTCCCTTTACCTTTGAAATTATCTTTTCCTTTTTCAGAAAAGTTTTTATTTTGTTTGGAAGAATAGGCAATAGTAGAGTTAGAATTCTTTTTATTCTTAGAATACTTGCCTTCAACAGTAAAGGCCTCAGATTTTCCAAAATCTTTTTGTTCTATTTTTAATTCTAACTCTTTATTTCGCAAAGAAGAAATTATTACATCTACTGTCACATTTTCCCTACCATATTCCAAAGCATTTTTCAAATCTTTATACTTCTCACCAAGAGAATTTAAAAGGGCTATAACCTGTTGGTCATTGGAAATTTTTTCCTCACAGTTTACAAGATCTTGAGTGAGTTTAGTAAATCTGTCAATATTTTCCTCAAGATTCAAAGAATTGTCAAATTTAAATCCAAAAAACTGTTTCAAAAGATAACATTTATTTGGCATGGTCCTAGTGAGGTATAAGGTTTCTAACCTCCCCCAAATCTTACTAGCGCTCTTAGTCTCTCCAACCTTCCTCAACACACTATTAGACAGGTGTAAGAAAATTGAACTCCAAGCTTGCTCATCTATTTCCCTCCTCCTAAAAGCACTAAACTCAACAGGATAGGAATCATCTAAAGCATATGCACATTTTTGTTGCAACAAAAGAGCACGCATCTTTTGAAGCCAGAGACTAAAGTCTCCGGTACCCGACCAAATACCAATATCAAAACGGGCAGCCATCATATAAAAATGCAACAAACTATTCGCAAAGAATCAGTGCAGCAATCCCAGCAATAGATAAAAACAGTAAAGATGACAGTAGGAGTTAATCAGAGACAATATCACACCGTAACACAATACTATGTCCAAAATTACACAAAGTTCAGGAAGGTTGTTACCAGTTTTAGTAATGCTCCAAGCAGTGTAAGGAACCTCCAAACAATGCAAGAAATCCAGTAGCAGTAGTGGGCAACTTTCTTGCCTAAGTCAGGTTCAGGTAGTCACCAAAAGTCTACCAACAATTCCAACAAATGGAATAAGAAACAGCCTCAACAATTTGAGATTACAAAAGCAACTTGTGTTGTTTCAAGAGAACTATCCAGCCAAGTTTTCACTGCCAAAAACAGCAATTAAAATCAGACTAAGTGGCAGAAATTTTCAGTAGATTAAAACCAACAGAAAATTTCAAGATAACAAGTCCAGTATCAAAACTTAGTGATTTTTAGCATAAAATTCAGCAGAAAACAAGAAAGAGTTCAGCAATGACAGTCTCTAAACCAGTGCAGAAAATTAATTTCTAGACACACAACTGATTCAACACAGTGCAAGAAAACAACATTTTTCTACGAACAAAAAACTGGAAGAGAAGTGAAAACTTAGCTGTTTGATGTCTTATTCTTCACAAAAACAGCCAAGAAAATAGAAAACCGAGCAGCAACGTCTGTTCTTCAAACAACCAGTGCAGAAAATGAATTTTCTGCAGTCACCATTCACCAAACCTGGCTGAAAATGTTTCGGCAGAGATGAAACTGTAGAACCGGACCAGAATCTTGATTTCAGAATACCCCAATACCGAGTATAATCTAAGACAAAGAAGCTCCAAGAATCGCGATAAATATTCCAGAGAGCTGCAGGGAGTTCGTTCGCCCAGCAATCCCCAGAATTCCGCCCAAGGATTGAAGCCTAAATTCGTCCTAGAAATCCCAATCTCGTTCGAAACAGAATACCCAAAAAGAAGAACCAGAAAAGCCCTAAAATCACAAAGATTGAAAGCCTAAAATGCTAAGAATCGCCAAGAACAGAGAGTTAAAGAAAACCCCAAATGACTCAATGTCCGAACCCCAATTTCGGACTTAAGATATTCCCAGCGAGAGATTCCCAGTTTTCTGAAACCCAAATCGAGTCTAAAAAATTCACGGTTGAAAAACGAGCCCAAGGTTGCTCTGATACCAATTGTTGTAATAATCGACCCAAGAATTCATAAATTAATCCCAAACCCCCACGTGAAATCTGAAAAGAACACAAAACAACGATATGTTCGCCCCGAAGGGTACGAAGTTCGGCACCACCGCCTACGTATCCGTTCGAAGCTCCACCGGAGTGAAAAGCCTCGTTCCACTATAACCACAAAGGAATCGTTTACAAGATGTTCACAAAGAACCGAGAACCAAAGAATCGATACACCCTAAGCCCTCTAACAATCTACAACCCATCATCAAGAGACAAACTCCTACATAAGACACCTTCTAAGATCCCTAATCCCACAAAGAAGTTACAAAGCAAACCCTAGAAGGAATATACAGTAGAGAGAATATACAAAAACAGACGTATGCAATCCCTGCCCTAATCTGAAGAAGGCAGTCCTTTTATATGGCTAGTAAATGGCTGAGATCAATCTTGGTTTCACCCAACAGTCCAAAAAGCAACAGCAACCATTTTGTAAAAACGTGTTTCACAAAACTGATTTTGGTTTTAAAATAAAAGCAACTCTAACACCAGGTCATCATCCGACTTGACCTAGTGCCTCACTGACTAGGAAGAACTGAGCTGAAGTAGAAGACCACACCCTTCAAGAACTGGATTGGTCACACCAATGATAGTTTTGCACCCCACTAGGGAGACTTGAGTTCTAAGTGTACTTTAGTTATTAACCCACATGTTAAGTATGTTGGACACTTGTAACAAAGATATTGCCACATGGAAAGCATGTTGGACACTTGTAACAAATACATTTCATGCACCTCCCACTATAAAAAGGGGAATGTGTTACACATTTGAGAAAGAAGAAAGCTTAATGTTTCTTTTGAGAAAGAATGAAGCTTATTATTTCTTCTCTTGAACATTTATTCTTGTGAAAATAAATAATCTAATCAGAGGTTATTCAATTGTTGATGTCAAGTTAATTCTAGCTTAATTTGTTGTCAACAATTTGGTGCTAGAAGGAGGGCCGGTTAACAGCCAGATTTCTACCACGAGCAAGAATCAATATGTTGATCACTTGGATTCATTCTTTATGTGTCATCTTGGATATCTTTTTGCATGAGCACAAGTTCCTAGATAATTTTCAAGTTGGCAAGAATATTTACCATTTCGACTAGTTGAGATCAGGTCCCAAACATCAAAAGATTCAAAATTCAAATTTAATGCTTGTAGGTGGAGAAAGCTTAGTTCAACGTGAAGGAAAACTTGTTCTGGCAAATTTTAGTTTGGCTAAATTCATATACCTATCTTCATTTTTAGTTTTAAGGCTTGTATTCTGACCTTTACTCTGGTGATGTTAACCCAGCTGCGAGAAGAGAAACCCAACTCGGTGATAAGAGAGGTCGGCAAAAGGAGCCTCCCTTCTTAGTTCGTTCTTAGCTTTTTTGTCGGGTTCGAATCCGGGGTAAAAAAACGATCCTGCAAAATGAGAAACCCAGCTTGGTGATGAGAGAGGTCGGTAAATTCAAGATCAAGATTTGGTCAGCAATCTAAATTTCTAGGCTGAGTTTGACTTTATGCAATACCCAATTCAGTACTAAAAAAAAAAACTTCGGATGGTTTAGCCCGGAACTTAAAACAGTGGCCTCGTCCTTAGAAAACTCAGTTTGGTAGATACAGAGAGCTCAGCTCGGCGATGGTCCCAGCTCCGTAATGGTCTTCATGGAAATCCTTGATTGGAAAGTCAAAATCCCATGTTGGCAGTACCATTAATATGGCTTGTCAACTTTGAATCGTGAAGAAAGTCCTGGAGATGCCATTATGTCCAACCCCACTATGCTCAACCGTGCCTTTTCATTTCACAAATTAAAGATAAGAAGATTCTTCTCCTCATCATTACTCGATTTTATTACATATCTGATACCTCAAAATCAATGACCATTTAGAAATTTTAGGTAAGGAATTCTTTGTATAATCAATTTATCAGTACATTTTTGCTATGCATAAAAGACGGGAGAGTGAAATGAAAAATCTTATGTGCATTTTTAGAAGATTTAAATAAAAAAACTTAAGTATCATTTGACCCGTCATATTAGTTGGGCTTATATCTTTCAAATGCACCGACTCAAGTACTGACTTTGGAGTTGCTTTGTAACATTAATTATTATTTGCATGGTTATTGGAATTAATCATGCTCAACTTACAAATCAGTTTTCACATGAGAACGAAAAAGAATCCACAGCTTCAATCAATTTTACAATTGAGAAAACAACCTCATACGAAAGTTACGGTCATTCAGCTACTCTGTTACTGGATGAAAGGGCTATTAATCAACGCTTCCTTCTTATGTTTAAGCAAGGGAAACAACAGTAATCTAGTTGTTCAGCCTGTATTTGCAATATCTTTATAAATGAAGATATATTCTAGTTATGCCGGCATCCCTTTGGTAAATTAAGAGAAAAAACTCGAGACAGTGCGTTTAGAGTCCCACATTCAGCTCGGCAGCCATGACTGGGTCTTAATTCGATAGAGGCTAACTTGAGTTAGGCTCTAGCTTAGTCAAACATCCGCTTGACATCTTAGTCCATTAATTCAAAGCTCAAAGTTGGCAGCTATACTTTGGAGCCTCAGCTCAGCTTTAGCATCATGAGCTACCAGTTTGGCAGCTTTTATTTCATGCATTGAATCAATTTTTTCAGTTTGTATTTTGTTCAAACTTGAGATCAATGGTCTTTAGCTATTTGGCTCAGCAACTATCTTGGCAAGCCTGTGTTTATTAGCGGTAGAAATTAAATCCACAACCTCAATATAGCTACTTCATTAAATTCACCAATTAGAGAAAAGGCAATGTTTTTGGTCAACGGAAATTTCCTGATCAACTTTCAAAACTCACTAGTCAGCGGCTTAATTCCCATGTCGGTGCTTCAAGGGTTCTAGATTGCAGCCCAGACTTCAGATACATGAGCTCAGTTATTGTAGTCTAGAATTGAAGCAGCCTTTACGGTTTCAGCGCCAAAGCCCCAGCTCGGATGTAAGGAACGATTCAGCCCGGCATATTGAGGCCCTGAACTCGAGGTGGCAGCCTTGACTTAGTGGCAGTCATTTCGTCAAAATGAAGAAATGAAGAGCTGGATCATTCAGGTAAACTCAATAATAGAGAGCTTAAAATAATCAACTCAAAAATAAAAAGATAGATCATTCAGATCGGCCCAACAATTAATAGTTAGAAATAATCAGCTCAACAATGAAGAGTTGGAATATCGAGATTGGCTCAACAATGAGGATTTGATCATTCAGCTCAACTTAGTAATGAAGATATGGAAACAATCAGGTCAACTGTGAATAGCAGAGAAATTGGGTGAACTCGAAAACGACCTCAAAATAAAGTGAGGTTATGATATCTAGCCTGGCCCAAACAAAGGCTCCAATTAAACCCATTCTTAAGGCTAAGAGTCATGAGAGCTAAGAGCTAAAATAAGACCTTATCCAGATGTTTAATCAAACACGAAAGGATGGGCACCAAATAATAAGACCTTATCTAAACGTTTAATCAAACACAAAAGAATAGACACAAAATAAAAAGACATGATCCGGATGTTTAAATAAACACAAAAGGATGTGCACAAAATAAAAAGACCTGATCCAAATGTTTAATCAAACACAAAATGATGGCACAAAATAAAAAGACTTGATCCAGATGTTTAAATAAACACAAAAGGATGGGCACAAAATAAAAAGACATGATCCAGATGTTTAATCAAACATAAAATGATGGGCACAAAATAAAAAGACCTGATCCGAATGTTTAAATAAACACAAAAGGTTGGGCACAAAATAAAGACCGATCCAGATAATTATTTAAACACAAAAGGATGTGCACAAAATAAAAAGACCTGGTCTAGATGTTTAGTTAAACACAAAAAGATGGACAAGAAGAAATCCAAAGACCCAGTCTAGATGTTCATTCGAACACACAAGGACGGGCAGAATCAAAACAGCCAGTCATATCACGTCATCCCTCACGAGCTCAAGACTTCAGGTCATACCTCAGGAGCTCAAGACCTTCAGGTCCCGCCTTATAAGAGCAAGACCTTCAGGTCCCACTTTACGAGATCAAGACCTTTAGGTCCCGTCTTACGAGCTCATGACCTTCAGTTCATCCTTCTTGAGCTCAAGATCTTCAGGTCCCACTTTATGAGCTCAAGACCTTTAGGTCCCATCTTACGAGCTCAAGACCTTCAGGTCATCCCTCAGGAGCTCAAGACCTTTAGGTTTCGTCTTACGAGCTCAAGACCTGTAGTTTATCCCTTACGAGCTCAAGACCTTTAGGTCCCATCTTTCGAACTCAAGACCTTCAGGTCATCACTCATGAGCTCAAGACCTTCAGGTCATCCCTCACAAACTCAAGACCTTGAGGTCCCGTCTTATGAGCTCAAGACCTTCAGTTCATCCATCATGAGCTCAAGACCTTCAGGTCCCGCTTTACGGGAGCAAGACCTTCAGGTCATCCCTTACGAGTTCAAGACTTTCAGGTCATATCTCATGAGCTCAAGACCTTCAAGTCACGCCTTATGAGATCAAGACCTTCAGATCCTGCCTTATGAGAGGAAGGCCTTCAGGTCCCACCTTACGAGCTCAAGGCCTTCAGGTCATCCCTCACGAGCTCAAGACCTTTAGGTCCCATCTTTCGAGCTCAAGACCTTCAGGTCATCCCTCACAAGCTCAAGACCTTTAGGTCCTGTCTTTCGAGCTCAAGACCTTCAGGTCATCCCTCATGAGCTCAAGACCTTCAGGTCCCGCATTATGGGCTAAAGGCCTTCAGGTCATCCCTCATGAGCTCAAAACCTTCAGGTCATACCTCTCGAGCTGAAGACTTTCAGGTCTCCCTTAGGAGCTCAAGACCTTCAGGTCATACCTCACGAGATCAAGACCTTCATATCTCGCCTGACGAGAACAAGACCTTCAAGTCATCCTTTACGAGCTCAAGATCTTCAGGTCCCGCCTTATGAGAGTCCCACTTTACTAGCTCAAGACATTCAAGTCCCGCCTTACGAGCCTTCAGGTCATCCTTCATGAGCTCAAGACCTTCAGGTCCCACTTTACCAGTTCAAGACCTTCAAGTCCCACTTTATGAGCTCAAAACCTTCAGGTCATCCTTCATGAGCTCAAGACCTTCAGGTCCCGCCTTACGAGCTCAAGACCTTCAGGTCATCCCTCATAAGCTCAAGACCTTCAGGTCATGCCTCACGAACTGAAGACCTTCAGGTCATCCCTCACGAGTTCAAGACCTTTCAGTCCCGCCTCACGAGCTGAAGACCTTTTGGTCCTACCTCATGACTTTAAGACCTCCAAGTCTTACCTAACCGAGGTCGTTGCGTAGTTCTACAAATGTGATAGCCGTGATCTAACTTGCAAGCCAACTTGCACACCCCATCACTTAAGGCAGATGTGACAGCTGCATTTATTATAAAGTTGGCATTTGTTTTCCCCGTGCAGACAACTAGCTTACAGTTAAGTAAAAAAGCATGACATTTATTCCAGCTGGGTGCACTTACCAGGCTTCTCCTTGGCCTTGTTGAATCAAAGCAGATTTTGGCATCAACAAAGGCTCATAGACCTCCCAAGATTTCTTCGAGAAAAAGATTTGAAAAAAAAAAGGAAATGAGTAAAAAAAAGACAAACAAGAAGATATGACATTAACTTGATTTGAAGTACAGAAGCATAATGAAAGTTCAACTCATCCAGGAGCAAGTTTGAGTTCACACATTGCCTAGACCAAAGTGTGAACTCGGGGGAGGGGGCAATTGTTATACCCGATTTGGAATGTTACCCGAGCTGAGCTGGAATGAAGCAAGTCGACATCCAATGGTCTAAGAAGGGTCAACAGTCGTGGTCCAAACTAGAAACCAGGTCTTACTTCTGGAGAGTTGTATAAAATATAACCAAGGTCTCACTTGTGGAGAGCCACATGTGAAGCATAAGTTGTTCACCTCGCGGCTCCTTCCCATCCAGGTCTTGTTCATCAGGTCTTCATCATAATCACCAAGATCCAAGTCTTCATTTACCAGGTCATCATCCAACCTGACCTAGTACCTCACCACTAGGAAGAACTGAGCTGAAGTAGAAGACCACACTCTTTGAGAACTGGATTAGTCAAATCAATGATAGTTTTGCAACCCACTAGGGAGACTTGAGTTCTAAGTGTATTTTAGTTATTGGCCCACATGTTAAGCATGTTGGACACTTGTAACAAATATATTGCCACATGGCAAGCATGTTAGAAACTTGTAATAAATACATTTCATGCACCTCCCACTATAAATAGGGGAATGTATTGTTGGGATATATACCAGTTTTTCCCTTTTCAATTCAATTAACAACGCAGCGGAAACAAATAGCAAAACGAGCACAAAAGAGGAAAAACACCAATTTAACGTGGCTCGGTAAACCACAGACAACCACAGGAAAAGATCCTTTATTGATAAAGAGATTCCTTACAACCACAAATTTTCTTTATCCTACTACTCTCTTCCTACACAAAACTAGAGCACTCAAAGCACGCCGCGAAACCCGCGCTTAAATCTCTCTCTCTAACTCTTCCTATCTCTCTCTACAAATACCAAAAAGTTTGGCTACCTTTTTTTTCTCCCTCTCTTGGCTGCACACCCTCTGCCTTTTTTCTTTTCCTCTTTTGGCTGCTTCTTTCTTTTCTTTTCTTTTGGCGTGTTTTAATTGCCCAGCGGATGCACATATATATTATAAACAATCATTGATTAGTTTTAATTAAATTAGGACTTGTTTCCTTATTTTCTTTTTTCTTTTCTTGCACTCAAAGACAACCACAATTTGCTCCACAAACCCCTCGTCTTTCACAATTGATTATTTTGAGTCAATTCCCAATATGTATTACACATTTGAGAAAGAAGGAAGCTTAATATTTATTCTATTGAACATGTATTCTTGTGAAAGTAAATAATATTATCAGAGGTTAATCAATTGTTGATGTCAAGTTAATTCCAACTTAATTTGTTGTCAACAGATCTTATTTCTTCCCATAGCCAAATGGCCTCAAAAGTTGATAAGTTGGGCAGTTGTTCGACAATTATCAGGCGGCATCAATTTCTTCTGACGACGCTGGCTATCATCCTCGCTATATATCTCTACATCGGCTTCACTCTTGGGGCTACCGACACATGTTTTCGAGTCTCAGAGCTTGCAAAAGCAGCGTGTCTATTGCACAAGGCCAAGCATCTCTTGGCAAGGGAAAACTCGAATTGCACGTCACCATGATGTCTTTTTTACTAGAATAATTCTATTTGGACAAAAAAGGGACAAAGAGTTAGACAAAATAGACATGTAACCCATGTGATTGCCATTAATTGAAAAGTAATGTGATATGTTTAAAAATAAGATCTTACCATGTGTTAATTTTGTTTAACTTTTTGTATCTCTTTTTGTTCAAATAGTATAACTCTTTTTACTAAGAGAAGATGCATGTCACCTCGTTAGAAATGGAGTTGTACTTTAATTCTGTCTTATCCATTCGAATTTCCAGTCTATTTTAACATGTGTACGTCGGTTTATATTTTTGTTCATGCTATTTCGTTATCCAAATTGTCATATTGTTTATAGAGTGGAAAAATATAGGCAGAAGCTAATCATAATAAATGCCAGAGTAATGAATAAATGTTATAACAGCATACAACAGTTAGTCAACATTGGTTTAAATGATTTAAAATTAAGGACATCACTTTATATTCACACACTTCATCCTACTTGTCATTTAATACTGATATTTAAACATGTTATTTTGAACTAGAAACTATTCACACTCGAGAATCACGACCAACATTTTTTTATATTATTATATAATATTATATCAAAAAGAAACACGAGAATCCAATTTATACTAAAATAAATCAAATATGATACTAAAATAAAGGGTTGTTTAATGATTTTATAACAAAAATTTGCTGGAGACAGCGTGGAGTTGCAGAAATCATAGTTAAATGCAAAAATGCAATAGATAGAGAAGTAGATGATTAGTCCTGCGCCATTTTATATTGTCTACTGTATACACGACAGGTGTCTATTGTATATAGTGGACCCCATAAAATAATATCTAATGGACACTATAGAATATGTGAGTAGAAGACACAGCAAGCAAAGCACTTTGAAGAAAAGCCAAGTCCTTGTTACATTTCAAGATCACACCAGGAATAGAAAGAAGATCATGTTAGTCAATAGGAGTAAAATGGGGAAAAAAACAAAATCAAAGCAAAACATTTTTACATTTTCCGGCTCGGCGGTTAATCTTTAGCATTAACAACCTCGATAGCAATGTAAAATTGAACAGTGGAAGTACTTCAGCTACTACAAGCTCCCGTCGTTTGAAGTTCCTTTTCCCCGTTCAAGTTTAACTTCGTCTTCATCCAAGTGTGCCATATCATAAGTTGCGTGAACGCCTACCAGCACGTAGTAAATTAGCATTACTGCACTACATATGACGAACCGCCAGACTGCTGCGGCGCCAAGAGATCCTATGAGAAACAAGTTCATGGCTATGGATAAAGATGGCAACCATGGAACAAGAGGAACACCCCAGACTTTTGGAGTCCTCTGTTTTGAAGTTAAGGCCAATCCTAAGGTGCCCAAAAACCATACGCCTACCACTACGCCATACCCAATCCATCCTCGATATTTGGCACTCCAAAGAATCGTAATCCCAAGTGATGAACCAAAGATTATAATCAAGGATGTAGCAAATTTGATAACATCAGACTTTGGTGTGGTGTCCTTGACATAGTACCGTCTAAAGAGCAATGCCACAGCCATGAGCATAAAAATGAAAAGCGTACTAAATGAAAACACACTTGACAGAACATCTAGACTCGAGAAGAATGCAAGAATGCAGCTACCGGTGGTTATCAAGAGGGTTGCATAAATCGGGGTTCCAGTTTTTGGATGGATTAATGCGAAATAAGGAGGAATCATATGAGATCTTGCAATCTGAGTCGTGTATCGAGCTTGTCCCATAGAACCAACAAGCATGCTGGTTGTCATCCCCTTGAGTGCAACAATGCTGACTAAATACTTAGCCCATTTCATCCCAATCCCCTCAAATGCGACCGAATAGGCAGCATTAACATCCACCTGAGTGTACTTCACCATCATTACCAATGCCAATGACATCAAGCAATACACAACAGTGATCAAAGACATTGAACCAACCAATCCCACCGGGATGTCCCTCGAAGGTTTTTTAACCTCCTCGGCCATATTAGCCACCATATCGAAACCTGTATAAGACCAGAATACAACGGCAGCAGCAGTGAAAACGCCTTCGGCGCCAAATGGCAAGAAAGGCTTCAAATTCTGGGTCTTTCCATTCACAAACCCAACAATTATAACAAAAACAATCACCGTAGCACTTAGTATAGAACTAACCCAGTTTAGTATGGAGGTTCTCCTTGTACCACTCATGGCAAAACCATTAGCAACTGCTAAAACAACCACAGCTAAAGGATCCAACAAATTGAACCCTTCAGCAAAAGAATCGACCTTGATTCTCAAAAAATCCGGATTGCTACTAAAAATACTAGCCAAATATGATGTCCAAGAACGGCCTAACCCCGCAGAACCCACAAGCCCTTCCAAAAGAATATTTCCAGCGGCAATGAAAGCAATAAAATCACCCAATTCAATACGGAGAAAAGAGAAGGATCCCCCAGCAATTGGAATTTCAACAGCAAACTCAGTGTAACAGAATACCGAGAGCAAAGCCGACAAACCTGAGACCGCGTAGGATAGAACAATTGCAGGGCCGGCATCTTTGTGCACTTCCTGTCCGGTAATGCTGAAGATGCCCGAGCCAACAACCGAGCCGAAACCAAGCCACATAAGGTCCCACCAAGTAAGGCACTTCTTCATCTCATTTTCAGATTGTCTCTTGCCTTGAATTATCTCCCTGGCTTCGCTGGAGCGGCCCAGAAGGCGGTCCTTGAGTCGATGCGGGGTGTGGGAAAGAGCAGACACCCAAGTGGACAGATTCTGGAAGGTGGGTTCGGGGTAAAAATCCTTTTTGCTAAACCTCCAGTAGGACTTTCCGGCGGCGGTGGCAGATGGGTCCATCGCGGCGGCGACGGTGGTAGTTGGGGGGTTGAGGGGTGTAGTCAAATCTGTGGGTTGGTTTGAGATCATTCCCATTTACGGGGTAATGAATTATGATTCAGAAGGGAAGTATTTGATTGGAGAAAAAGGAGGAAAGATTTGAATGGGAATACAAGAATCAAAGTGTAGTTGAGTATGATTTGAAGTGTGATTGTTCACTAAGATGATGTACCTGGACAAATTTCGATCCATGTACTTCCTCGCATCTGGACAAACGTCTCAAAGGCATCAAAGTTGTAAACGAAGCGAGCCTAACCGGGGTCGAGCTTAACTACGGCTTATGAGCCTGCCTGTCCTCATGCATGGTTCGGTCGTTTAGGTTATAATACTCGGGGATGGAGGTACTAATAAGTTGGGAAGTTAAATTACGTAAGAGGATCAATATTGGTATTGTTAGATTTAATTATTTATATAAATAAAAAGTAGAGTTTTTAGTGATTATTAAATAATATCTAAATAAGTTAAATTTAACTATTAATTTATGACACATTAGTGGTTCTAAATAAAAATGTTAAATTTAATTTTCAATTCAATAGTCAAATAGTGGACTAATCACAATTTAATTAAAATAAAAAAGTACAAATAATACTACATAAAGTGTTAAGTTTATTGTTAACTTTAACAATAAAACTAATAACTTGTTAAATTAAATGCTCTTAACAACTACTTTAACACCGCTAATGCAGGTTATTTTTTGAGTTGTTAACTAACAACTCCACTAACAACCTACTTCAACACTACCAATGTGAATGCTCTAATAATAACTAGTTAAACTACCCGTGATGAAAAACTTACTAAAATATATTATTAGACAGTTAAATATAAATATGTAATATTTACAACTATGTAGAAAATATAAAAACACAAGTATATATTAATTGAATCAATAAGATCAATGGACTTAGTAATCGTAATGCTCAAGATCGTTTAAAAGACAACATACATTCTTATATATAATCCTTCGTACATATAAACAATGATGGAAAAAATATTTGTTATCCTCATCATTTTAAAAAATCCTAATAAAAATAAAAAAGGCTTCTTAATTTATATTGTAAGTGTTACAAATGGAGTATACCAACTAAATTGATGAACTTTTGGGTACTTCAAGCACTCAATTTACCCAAAATACTTCTGAAAATCCTCCAATGGACTTGGATGCTACTCATAAAGAATGAGCAAGAGAAGGTAAACGAACATGAAAGGAGTCATCTGATGCATGGCAACACTTTACAAAGAAAAAAGTTGGTACTCAAGATGCAGTAGATATTTGGAAAGCATCTTGCAAATATTGTAGTCAGGAGCTGAGTTAGAAACCCGGATCAAGCACAACTTATTTGCTTAGACACATCCAAAGGTCGTGCAAAATGAGACCGGTTAAAGGGGTAGACCTAAGACAAAGCTAACTTGTATTTGATGGCTGTAGTTCAGAGATCGGAAGATTGGGTCTACTCTCAAGAAAGATTTCGTGAAGGATTGGCTTTATATGTAACTGCAGAAGAAATGCCAATTTGTATAGCAGACTCTCCACACTCACTAAACTCGTGCAACAATATCTCCAACCTAGGTATAAGCCCTATTCTAGAAATATACTTTGTGCAGGTGTTATAACTTTATATAATAGGAAAAAATTTGATGCTATAGAAGCCTTAAAAATTTTTAATAGTGTCATATTATTTACATCTGATTTATGGACTGGTCGTAACCAAAAAGGTTATATTGCAGCTACTACCCATTACATTGATAACATTGGATTATGCATAAAAAGATTATTGTTTTTGGAGTAGTAGAATATCCTCATAATGCAACTAACATTTACTTAGTTTTGAAAAGCATTATAGATGAATACGGTATGCAAGATATGGTAAGAAGTTTTACATTTGACAATGTTTCTGTTAATAAAATAGTTGCTGAAAGATTTATCGAAGCGGTTCGTCCTACATTTGGAGGTTTTTTTCCATATGCGTTGTGTTCGTCACATTCTTAATTTGATTGTTTAAAGTGGGTTAGAATACATAAAAAATAATTGACAAAAATTAGACTAGCATTAAATTTTATTAATACATCACCATCTCGAAGACAAACATTTACCAGTATGTGCATAGAGAATAACTTACAAGAGAAATCATTGGCCACTGACGTACCTCATAGATGGAATTCTACATATCTTATGTTACGTTCATATTATAAATATGAAAAAGTTATTGCAACATATTATAATGGTCGACAAACTTATGTACCTGACAAAATTTAGAAGATTGGGAATGGTCTACTCCATTTTCTATTATGAAATTTTTGGAGCCTTTTTATGTAGCTGCAAATGAGTGTAGCAGTGTTTACTATCTTACAACTCCACTTGTTTTACCACATATTTTCAAAATTGTAAAAATGTTTAAAAAGTATAGAGATGTACCAATTTTTGTTGATATAATCTATTTAATAGAAGAGAAGTTTAAAAAATATTGGGAGGAGTTGCCATTGATATTTATTTTATCTTCTGTGATCGATCCTCAATTTAATTTAAAAAGCACTAACTCTCTTGTAAAAGGAATTAAGCAGAACTTGGATTTAGAATTTTCTCCTCCAAAAATAGAAGATTGTTTATTAGAAATGTACATGCATTATACTACAATGGAAGGTCAAGGTAATACTTCTTCTCAAAGTCAACCTTCTTGTAGTGGTGAACCTTTAAATGAAATGTGAGAGTTTTTATATGCAGATGTTCCTTCAACTAATTATAGTTCACATGGTCATGACACGGTAAGTGTTGCTAATACAAATAGTAATATTCTAGCTGAGTTATTTTCATTTTTCAAGTAAATGTTCGAAGTGTTTTATCACCTAAAGAAGAGATCGTTTGATATTCTAAAATGGTGGCGGTGTAACGCAAGACAATATTCAATTATATCAAAAATTGCAAGCGATCTAACTCCTCAAGTATCGACAATAGTATCTGAATCAACATTTAGTTTAGGTGGTCAGATATTAACCGACGAACGATTAAGACTTAAAGAAGATATATTAGATGCTCTAATATATCTAAAAGATTGGGAATATGGGGAATTACATATGCAACATAAAGTAGATAGCATATTAGCGGAGGAGTTAAATCTAACAAAGTATTGGAGGCTCGTTTTAATTATGTAAGTTTCAAATCTCTTTATTTTTAATTTTACAAATTTTATTTACTCTTTAAAAAAAATTGTACATAAAATGTTTCATTCATGTACAATTTTAACTCCGCTTACAATGAATGTAGCTGGTCCCAAGCCCAGAAAAAAGGAGGAGGGTTATCTTTGTAATAATTTAAATATTTGTCTTGTAATTTCATATAAAGGGTAATTATATTGTCACTAACATTTTTGTTTATCACACCACATTTTAACTCCACTACTACTATGTTTGAGTTAAAAAAAAACCGAGCAGGCAAAAAAAACAAAAAGTCGGCCGGCTCGGGAAAGGCCCGAGCTAAAGCTCGGGTCGAGCCTAAATTTCTCGACCGGGCTTTGGCTCGGCTCGGGCTTTTTAGGCTCGAGACCAAAAAAGCCCGAGCTGAGCTCCAGCCTAAATTTGGGCCCGGCTCGGCTCAGCTCAGCTCGTAGACATGGCTAGTTTTGGTCATAGTTTTAAGAAAACCAAACTAAAATGAAAGTCAGCGGTTTTATAGGAAAATAACCATTCGGCTACTTTGTAATGTTAAAACCAGATTGTTGTCGATTGTATCCCACAAGTGGCCGAATCATTAATAAGTACTATAGTGATGAGTAGAGTGTTGAACCCACGATGACTGAATCTACTAAATTTCACTTTAGTTAATCCCGGCTTTAGTTAAAGAAAACACACAATAAGGTTTGATAAATAATTTTAAAAAGAAAAGGAAAACTGTCTAAGAAAATAAAAGGCCAAAATTATTTACAAATCCTAAAAACAATAAGATCACAAAGGTGCTAGAATTCCCTAATCCACCACATTCTTGTGATTAACTCTCGGTATTTGGAGTTGGAAATCAATAATCCAATATTATTTAGAAGCATCTCTCGATGGTCATCCAAATCTATACCTGTACATGAGATTAATTATCTCTAATTAACCTTCGAACATATAGTACGCATTAATCCACTGTGATTATTTTTTTAGCGATTTCATAAAGTATAATAGTATCTCTACCTATTATAGAATCCTATGTCATTCATTACCATGTTCTAAACTCATGAAGAATCTCTCGAAAATAACATGAATCACAAAACTCAATCTAACAAAACTCAATCTAATGGTGATCAAACATCAAATTGGAATAAGCGAATAATGAACAATCAACCCAAACAATAAACTTAGAACATATAAAATGAGTATTTCAAATTAATCACAAAACATGGTTTCATCGTTAACCCTAGTACAAAACAATTAGCCTATCATATTGAGGAAAAGAAAACAACAATAATGATTGGAATTCAAAACTCGAAGGAGGCGAATTCACGATATGTTCCCGTAATTTCTTTTCCTCCCTAGCCGCATGTTTCTTGATTTGCTTGCGTTTTTCTACTCTTTCTCACATCTATCTCCTTCTTATGTTTTTCTTCCTGTTCTTTTATAGTTGTGGACTCCCTAGAGTCCCAAAGTGAGTGAAAAAGGGCAAAAAACGTGAGAAAAACAATTTCCGCTACGGGCCGCGGGTCACTGCGGTATGCTTGCCGCGTTAAACCCGCAAGCAGCAGAAAATTTCCCAGCTCACGGTTCACCGCTGTTTGCTTGGCCTCTGGCTACTTTCAAAACACGCGATTCAGTCCCTAATTTGACTTTTCTTGCAGCAATGGTCTTTTTCTACATTTTTCTTCATTTAAATAAGTCCAAAACTTCTCAAACTCTTCACAAAGGTCCTCACCCTCTTCAAACAAGACCCAAGATCGGAAGAGCACTTTTAAGTTCTCTCAAAGTGCAATCTAGTCCTCGAACTTGTTGACATTGATCTTCCTATGCTGAAACTCTCGAGCCATCATACCTTGATACTATATCTTGAATGTAAAGCTCTAGTTTGATTTAAAAATCATCATTTTCACTTAGTATCACTCCAATTTGAGCTTTTCACATATATGAACCATATTCACACAAATTAGGTAGAAATCTGCTCAATTACATATAAAATTGAATAAGTTAAGATGAGTAAATTACATATAAAATACACTCATCGCAAACCATTCAATTTTAGTTTGATTTGGTTGTGATTACATAAAAAAATCATCTTTCTATATATTAAAGGAACAAAGTTGGTCAACCTAATTTATCGCCTAAACGTCTCTTTTCTTTTTTTTGGCCCTTTTTTCTTATTTTGTTGGTCAACATTTTATTTATTATTTTTATTTTTTCTGCGACCATGATTTTCCTTAGGCCTGAGCGTGGTTTGGTTTGATCAGGTCATGATTTTAAGAAAATTATAGTCATCTATTTTGAAAGTGAAATTTATTGATCACTCAAAGCATTCAAATCAAACAATAGAGATGCCTAACCTCAACTAGAAAAGCCAACAAGGGAAATGGAAAAGCATTCAAATCAAAGCAAGAGGGAGCCTCAACCTAACTAGAAAAGCCAACAAGGGAAATGGAAAGCTTGGCGAGCAAATGTGCTGGAACATTGGCCTCCGGTTTAGTAAAAGAAACCGAATAACTCTCGTGTTGCTGTAAGAAGTTTCTGCATTCTCGAATAGCCCACCAAATTTTGAAAGATCGACTCCACTAGGGCAAATGACATCTGCTACCTGCTTATAATCAACTTCAAAGATGACTCGTTGATATCCCAAGTCTCGAACCCAAACCATGGCTTCTCTAAGGCCCCAAGCTTCAGCCTCCTTAACCAAAAAATCACCTTGCTGGAACTTCATCGCACATCTCAAGAATTGGCCATTATTGTCCCTAACCACCATACCTATTCCCACCTTCTTTGAATGTCGAAAGAGTGATGCATCTACATTACACTTAACAAAGTTTGCGGGTGGCCTCTTCCAAAGATTGTTCAGTGAAGGAGCTGGGGAACTTTCTTTCTGCTGTCGCGCCTCCATCCAGTTATAGAGCAAACTGAAAGCTGCCTGGACAGTTTGCTGAGGTGGGAGATGACTCTTTTCCTAACTTTGGCATTTCTCTGTTTCCAAATGTACCATAGTAACGTGAAGGCTTTCTGGACAATAAAATCATCTCCACTGCCCAACAATAAAAATACCCAATCACTGAAGCCTTGAGAATTAACAATAGGTACTCTGATATTGGATAATCTCCAACACTCCTTAGCAAACGGGCAATGAAGCGATACATGACTAATATCCTCAAGCCCATTACTACACATTACACATAGAAGTTAAACTTGAATACCTTTATGGATTAGCTTTGTATGAGTTGGCACTGCATGCCCTCTAAACTGTATTTTGAACTTTAAGTGGAACTTTTAATCTCTAGAACTTGCTCTATGCGCTAGGTAGTTTATATTCAGTCTTTACTCCACTCACATCCATAGCCAATCTGTAGCCCGAGTTTACCAAATAAATGCCATTCTGACTGAAGTGCCAAATGAGATAATTATTGCATGGAGTCAAAGGAAGAGGGATATTCAATATAGCACCGATGTCCATTTGAGTAAACAGTTATTGAAGAATTTCCAAGTCCCATGCATTACGGTCAGGAGTAAATAGATCACTAACTCTAATATCACCAATATCCGACCTCATAGCTGACTCCACATACAAGCTTCCTTCATTTCTTAGCCATGGATCACGCCAAACATGCACACTATCCCCATTGCCAATCTTCCATCTACATCCTTGTTCTAGCAAAGCTTAAGAGAAGCAAATCCTCTTCCAAGTGAAACTGTTCTAACACATAACATCATCAATCTCACCCAGTTTTCATGGAAGCCGATTCTTAGCATTATTTTCTCCAAAAAAATCCCAACTTACACAGTCATAAGCTTTGTTCATATCCACCTTTGGAGCCACCTCTCCTTTATTCCCTCGCCCTTTCCTCTTCATGTGATGGATAATATCAAACGCTGCACATTATCATTAATTGAGTGGCCTAGAATGAAAGCTGATTGAACATCAGAAATAATACCCGGAAGCACACACGTAAGCCTATTAGCTAAAACCTTAGCTATAATCTTGTAAATCACATTACAAAGAGATATTGGGCGGAAATCCTTCAAAGATATAGGGGCTTCACACTTTGGAGTCAAAGAGATAATAGTCTTGTTCAAAGAGTCAGCGAACTTTCTATAAAGAAGCCAAGAGATGCATGACTGGACAATTTCCTCACCAAGCAATGGCCAAACTTTTTGATAAAAGGCAACATTAAGACCATTAGGTCCCGGTGACTTGTCGGGATGCATTTGCAAAATGGCTTTCTAGAACTGTTATGGGGTAAATGGCGCTAACAACAAATCATTATCAGCCTCAGTAATCTTGGCCTCCACGCATTCCAGAACATAATCCATATCTCAGGAACCTTCTTCAAAGAGTTGCCCAAAGTAATTTCTGGTGAGATTACACATACCATGATGCTCTTCATACCAAATCCCATAGTTGTCTTGGAGTTTGGTAATGTTGTTTCTACTTCTTTGGTCTGAAGCCGCTGCGTGGAAAAATTTTGTATTGGCGTCACAATCTTTAAGCCAAAAAGCTTTTGCTCATTGTTGCCAATAATCCTCTTTGGCCAATAATCCTCTTCGGCCAAGAACAAGTCATTCAGGGCAGCCTTCTTCTCTTTAATCAAATCAACATCATAAAGACTATCCCTAGATCGAATTTGTTCAAGCTCTTTCTTCAGTTCCTCAATTCTAAAAGTAAAACGACCCCTCAAGTTTCTGCCCCATTGAAAGAGTCGTCTCGAACATCCATCCAGCCTTTGAATAAGATCAATATTCTTGTCCAAGTGGAGAGCACTTGTCACTGTGTCAAGAAAATCTAGTTCTCTAGTCCAACAATTCTCAAACCTAAATCATGCCCTTCTGACATTTGAGATACGAATCTCAACTTCAAAGAAGAGCGGAGAGTGATCAGAGACCGGTGCAACCAGATTATGTAGCTTAGCTTGAGGGAACATATGGAACCACGAGTTTGAAACTAATGCATGATCAAGGCGTTCCTCCACCCAATTATCAGAGCCTCTCTTTTTTTTCCCATGTAAATTGATAACCTTAACGAGGAAGATCATACAAATTGCATTCATTAACAGTTTCCCTAAACCCTTTGATGAGATAAGTTGGATGTATTCAGTTGCCTTTTTTCTCATTCTCGTTCAGCATATCATTAAAATCCCCAATGCAGCACCACAGTAGTTTTGACGTGCCACTCAAAGTTCAAAGTAAATTCCAAGAATCCGCCTTCGAT
Source organism: Nyctanthes arbor-tristis (assembly GCA_963692815.1). Classification (NCBI taxonomy): domain Eukaryota; kingdom Viridiplantae; phylum Streptophyta; class Magnoliopsida; order Lamiales; family Oleaceae; genus Nyctanthes; species Nyctanthes arbor-tristis. The sequence continues at coordinate 56,896 of CAVNYN010239777.1, read as the reverse complement.
TTCCTTAAGGAAACCAATAAAAGCTAGTGAGACGCCATATTCCATTTTCTTCGTTCACTTCCACATCGATATGGTTATTTGAATAGGCCTTAAGCATGCAAGTATTGCTACTCTTCCATTGAATAGGCCTTAAGCATGCAAGTATTGCTACTCTTCCATCGCATAGCCAACCCTCCTCATCTACCTTGCCGATTAACAACAAAATAGCCTTTGAACCCAATCTTCACCTTTACTTCTTCAATCTTATTAGCAGTTACTAACGTTTTTGATAAAAACAATATCGGGCTTGTGAGATTTCACAATCACGCACAAGACTAGAACTACCCGAGGGTTGCCAAGCCCCCGGTAGTTCTAACTTAAACAATTCATAATTCCCGACAGGCCTGGTATCCAGGTCCTGCCGATGTCAAGTTTTTTGAATAGGATGACTTAACTTCTTCGAGATGGTCTACCATCATATGCTCTTTTTGGACCAGCTCTTTTGCTTTTTCTTTCTTCAAGAATCTCAAGCCCATTTTCACTCTGCTCTTTTGTTGAAGTCCGGCCCAAAACTCTCTCACTAGGAATTAAATCTCCCCTGACTTCACTCATAGAAACATTTCCAAATTTATCCCTCCAATCACTGGATTTATAATAAGCAACTTTCCATGAGTCACGTCATGTGTTGTAATCAATTGACAATTCTGATTTATTCTAATTGGCGTTTGAAAAGCATCGCATCTATCGTTCTGTGATTGATTATCCCCGTATTTAGCATCACCATTGACAGACCCTTTATGGCAGAGCCACCGTTTGCCACCATAGTCGACATTCTTCATGTATCCCGCTGTCTCTTTGGGACAAACGCTAGATCGCTGGCATCCTCGTGCAATTGTTTCTGTTTCAAACAAGAAAGGAAATTTTGATACAGGTGAATAAAGTGCAGGTAAATTAAGCAAAGAGAAAATTAATTATTAATGTATACTTACAATTTTCTCAAAAACCTCCTTGGTTTTATCATTCGGCATGAAATAATTTCCATCGGGACCCTTCTGATACCTTGCCCAAGCCCAGTCTAGGCTACAATCATCGATTTGAAGGGTCAAACTAACTGACCCACATGATGAGGAGGAATATAGGGGGTGAGCAACAGCCCAGTCCGCCCTCCCACGAGCATAACTAGTGGAGCCTAAAAAGTGCATGTGCTCATTTTGCGCTTGACTTAGCCTCGCCTTCCTGCTTTTTTCCTAAAAGTTAATTTATCAACTGCTTTATTTTTTACCTAATGTTGAGACAATAATATAAAATTTGCTTTAGAGGGTACCAAGAACTCCGGAGTGGCGCGATCCTGCTTGAAATGATCCCACTGATCTGGTGAAATGATCCATTTATAAAGATCACATGGAGAATTATATTTTTTGTGCTTCTCATTGATCAACTTTTAGACCAACTTATTCCTGAAGTCCTTCAATCTCTTCCCAGTTTCGATCAATGAAGCATGCTTCAAATCATCATTCTCGAGTTTGAATCTTTTCTAAAAGAGAAGAATATTGAACAATGTTATTGGTAAAATCACTCATTATTGGTAACAAATTAAACTATGTAAACTCATTTAATACCTTAACGTCTTCCCATATGAGATCCTTAAGGGATGGCTCAACTGATTTCCAATATTTATAGTTTATATGCACATGGATTCGAACTACACTCCCTGCGTACTTGCCAAACTCTGAATCAAAAGGCCAGTTAGGCTGCACAAACTCGTTCAATTCAACCGCTACATCCTTCTGCGTCTTCTTCTTGCAAGTTGATGGACCTCTCGTTTGCTTCTTTTTGCTGCTAGCCTCCTCACCTATTGTCTAACATCAAAAGCGTTCACTCTACGTCCCTACCTGTATATAAGCATAAACACAACCACAATTATAACACAACCACAATTATACTTGTGTAATGAACAAAGTTCAAGTAAAACAATAAGATACCAGTGATAAACAAGATAATTAGTAAGGCATTTATAACACCAAATGCAAATGATCTTACATGACGATGCTATCATGCACGGTGGTCAACCCGCATGCCTTCCTCATGATTTGAACGCATGTAATTTGTGTCTATGTTATCATCCTCTGTAGGTACATGTTGTATACCAACAGAGAATAGAGGGGTTTCGTCAAATTGATCATACTCTTCCTTGTCGACCACATCATCAACACCAACTATAGTCTCTTGCCTTGAAGGATGACTGACCACTTAGGTTCAACTGGATCAACAATATAGAAGACTTGTTTTGCTTGTGATGCAAGTATGAAAGGGTCATCAAGATACCCTAGCCAACCAAAGTCTACCAGAGTGAAACATAATTCGTCAACCCAAACACCCCGGCGGTTTTCAACCCACTTACATCGAAAAAGAGGCACCTTCAGAACCTTGTAGTCTAGCTCCCAAATTTCTTCAATGACACCATAATACGACACTATGGCATCAACTGGCCTCCCATATAGGGGGCAAAAAATGTATGCTTTCCAGACTCCTGCGGTGCAAACTGCTCCCGTTTCTCCATTTCTACCATGTCTTTTCTAATTTTAATACTGTCTTTCATCATTCTAGTAATATTCAATAATGTTTTGATGAGACTATCGCACACATTTTTCTCCACGTGCATTGCATCGAGACAGTGTCTAACTTGCAAGTGTTGCCAGTATGGTAGATCCCAAAATATAGATCGCTTCTTCTTTATACTCTTCTGTGGAGGCTTCGAAGTTTTACCATACACAATATTAACATTTTTAACCCTCTCATAAACCTCTTTTCCTGTTAACGGCAAACGGGTGACTCGAGTCTCGATTCTCCCATTGAAAGCTTTTTTCTTCTTCTGATACAGGTGGTCAGACAGAAGAAAGATCTGATGACTCATGAACACATTTTTCTTGCTGTTAGTCAACCAAAGATCAATCGTCGCATCTTCACAGACGGGGCATGCCTTAGCTCCTTTGGTAGTATAACCTGACAAGTTACCGTATGCTGAAAAGTCGTTTATGGTACAAAAAATCATTGCTCGTAGTGTGAAATGTGATCGGCAATGTGAATCGAACACCGACACGCCTTCATTCCACAACAACTTCAAATCATCAATGAGTGGTGCGAGGTACACATATATATCATTTCCCAGCTGTTTAGACCCCGAAATCAACAATGACCACATTATGTACTTCCGCTTCAAGCACAACCAAGGATGAAGATTGTAACACACTAAAAGAACTGGTCAAGTGCTATGTCGACTACTCATATTACTATGTGGGTTCATTCCATCTGTACATAGTCCAAGCCTAAGATTCCTATCTTCGCCGCCGAATTCAGGAAACATCGTGTTTATATTTCTCCACTACGGAGAATCGGCTAGGTGTCTGAGTTTTCCATCTTCTTTCCTCCCATCAGTATGCCATCGCATTTTCTTTGCATCATTTGCATTCGCAAACAAACTATTGAATCTAGGTATTACTGTCAAGTACTATAACACTTTTACCGGAGGGCCTTTCTTGTCAGTACGTTTATCGTGGTTGTCCTTTCTCTTATACCGTGACGCCCTACACTTTGGGCACACATGCAAGTCCTCATACTCCTGCCAGTACAAGACACAATCATTTGGACATGCGTGTATCTGCTCCATCTCCATACCCAACGGGCACAACAATTTCTTTGCCCCGTAAGTCGAGCTAGGAAGCTCATTATCATCGGGAAGCATGTCTTTTAAAAGTTCCAACAACCCTGTGAAACTCCTGTCACTTCACCCACTATTTGCTTTCAAATTATACAACGCTCTTCCGATCTCGACAGACGACTTTGTAAACTTATTACATCCAGGAAACAATGGCTTTTCAGAATCGAGGAACAAGCCGTTAAAAATGTGCGGAGTCTCAGTGAAATCATCTTCTATATCACGCATCATTTCATCAATCTGGTTGTTCTGGACATCATCATTATCTTCTCTTGCCAGATTAATTTCATCACTTCTGTTTACCGTGTTCTTCCCTTGAGCATCCTCATTGACACCAGTGCTAGCCGTAGGAAGTAAATCCTTACCATGCCAAAACCACCGCGTATAACCTTCGTTAAAACCATGCCTAATCAAATGGTGCTTCACTTCCATATAACTACGATATTTTTGCATATTCTTACAATCGCGGGAGGGACATACTATCAGTTCTTCCCGTTTCCTTTTTCTATTATCCTCTGCAAATTTTATAAACTCTTCAACCCCTTCCAAATATTCTAGTGTGGTATGTCTCCCATACATCCAACTCCGATCTATATATATATATATATATCTCACCACATATGTCAAGATATTTAAAAAATAAATTAGTTTCACTTAGCGGGTAATTTTTTCATACTTATCGAATACATTGATACGTTATTTGATTTCCTTGATTTATTTGACCAACAATAGTTGTTAATTACATATTTCTCATCACACATTTTATCAAATTGATTTTCATTATTTCATTATTGTAAAAATTTATTTATTCATCAATACTTGTTAATTATGCATACTAATTTGCGTCACAAATTTAATCAAATAATATTTGATTATTTGATTTCTTTACTTTATTTAAATTTAAATTCAACACTTATTAATTACTAGCGTATTCGTATTACCATTTTAGCTCAAAACTATAATATTAATCTATGTATAAAATACGCCAATAGTGTGGAATACTTCCAACAAAATTTTTGTGAGCCAATTCATCGAACATTTATAGTGTAAAATTGTTAAGTAACTTAAGGAATGAACAAATTCCATTCCTCCATGCAATCTCAAATTTCATAAATATATAATTAAATCACATATCTCCATAGCAATGTATAAATATATATTCATTTATTTAATAAACTAGCCCAACAAATTACATATTCCTAATAATTAAACCACAAATCACATCTTCAATTACTAAAAACCTAGAAATTATAATTTCTAACTCCAAAATTATATCATGTTTCAAAAAAAAAAAACTCCAAAATTAAATCTCACACAATAAAACCAAGAAATGGTTAAAATTTACCTTAGCAAAGCAGTGGAGAAAACCTTCGAAACGCCGCCGCTGCCGCTGCCATCCGCCTCAACACATAAGAAATAAGTGTTTTGCTAAAGAAATTATACACAAAAGACTCAAGAAGATGGTAAAGCTATGAAATTACCAAATAATGGAGCTAAATCGCACTAGCCAAACCGTCTCTCTTCGCCACCGTCGCTGTCGCAGCCGCTATGCATGGATAGATATAGGGATTTAGAGGGCTGAAATGTGATTGAAGTCCGAATTTGAAGCTACCTAATGTCTTCAAATGTGTTTTAAGGAGTGAAATGTGGTTGATATTCAATTTTAGGCAAAAGGATTTCTGGGCGCGCTATTTGACAGTCTGAAATTTTAGCGAACTGATGCCCAAATGTATAATATCTCAGACAAAAAGGCGTCGGTCCCTTCATGGGACCGAGCATCGGTCGCTTTTATGGACCGACGCATATTCAAGAAATGGGCGTCGGTTGCCAAGTAGCAACTGACGCCCATAGTAAATGTACAAATTGGGCGTTTGGTTCTTTTTAAAGAATCGACACCTATTATCTAACTTTATTTTCAAAATTGCCACCGCGTATGGTTTACGCGTCTTTTGTTTGAGAAACCGACGCCTATTCCTTATTTTTTTACGATTTCTATAGTAGTGATACCATGATATTTCATCTCAAAGAGTTGTATGATGAACAATCTCGCACTGAAAGGTATGAAACATCTAAAAAGCTATTCAGGGCTATAATGGCAGAAGGTTCTTTAGTTAGTGCTCATGTACTGAAGATGATTGGCTAATTGAAAAATTAGGCCAATTAGGAGTTGCTATGGACCATGAACTAAGTATTGACTTGGTTTTTCAATCGCTTCCTGATAGCTATTCACAGATCATTATGAACTTCAATATGAACAAGATTGAATGTACCCTACCCGAGCTGTTAAACATGTTAAAGACTGTTGAGCCTAATGTAAACAAAGTACAGGGGCAAGTCTTGGCTATAGATTCCTCAAAGGGCACTAAGAGGAAGTCTAAAAAGACCTTTAAGAAAGGTTCCAAAAAGGCCAAAAGCGTTAGGAGAACAGTTAAGCATGATAAGAACAAATCTCAGGCCGATGCTACATGCTACCATTGTGGAGGCAAAGGGCATTGGAAGAGGAATTGCAAGGCTTACCTCGCTACTTCAGGTAATTATTTTATTGAGGTTAATATGAATACTTCTTCAGTTTTTTGGGAATTAGATACCGGATGTGGATCCCATATCTGTACAAATATGCAGGGGCTAAAGAATAGTAGACCATTGCGAAGGGGTGAAGTGGACCTAGGTGTTGGGAACGGAGCAAAAGTTGCCGCCTTAGCCGTAGGAATACATTATTTATCATTGCCCTCAGGCCTTGTTTTAGAATTAAAAGACTGCTATTATGTTCCTGCTATTACCAAAAATATTATTTCCATTTCATGTTTGGACATAGATGGTTTTTTCATTTATATTAAGAATAAACGTTGTTCTTTATATCTTAATAATGTGTTTTATGGTTGTGGGAATTTGTTTAGCGGCATTTACATTCTTGACATGGAGCATCCTATAATGAGTATAAAATGCAAAAGGCCTAAAATTGGAGATCGTGTTAATAACTCATACCTTTGGCATTGCAGACTTGGTCATATAAATGAAAAACGTATTACCAAATTACATAAAGATGGATACTTGGACTCAAGTGATTATGAATCATTTGATAGGTGCGAATCATGCCTTTTAGGCAAGATGACCAAATCTCCCTTTAGTGGAAAAAGAGAAAGAGGTGCAGACTTACTGGCACTTGTACATACAGATGTATGTGTGCCAATGTTTATAAATGCTAGAGGGGGTTTTTCCTACTTCATTGCATTCACTGATGACCATTCTAGATATGGTTTTGTATATATGATGAAGTTTAAGCATGAAGCTCTTGAAAAGTTCAAGGAATTCAAGTAGGAGGTGGAAAAGCAAACTAGAAAAAATATTCTAACACTAAGATCTGATCGAGGTGGAGAATATTTGAAAGGAGAGTTTTTAGATTATCTGAAAGAGAATGAGATTCTTTTGCAATAGACTCCACCATATACACCACAATATAATGGTGTATCTGAAAGGAGAAATCGCACGCTATTAGATATGGTGCGATCCATGATGAGCCATGCAGTTCTCCCAAAAACGTTTTGGGGATATGCAATCAATACTGCTTGTTACACACTAAATCGTGTCCCATCTAAATCGGTTAATAAAACTCCGTATAAACTATAGACTTGTAAAAGACCAAATCTATCATACACGAAAATTTGGGATTGTGATGCTTTTGTGAAGCGTGCTAAATCAGATAAGCTTGATGCTAAATCTGATAAATGTTTTTTTTTGTGGGACATCCAAAGGAAACTGTTGGATACTACTTTTATAATCCTGACACCATGAAAGTCATTGTGTCAAGACACGCTATATTCTTAGAAAAAGAGTTTATTCTAAGAGGAAATAGTGGGAGTAAAGTAGATCTTAAAGATGTTCAAGAAACCACCGAAGAAGCTAACCGATTAGATGAGCTGAGAGTTGAGCTTTCATTAGATAAGGCAGAAACCGTGAGCCGAGAGTTGAGCTTTTATTAGATGAGGCAGAAACTGGCAACAGGGAAACACCAGTCCCTAAGGACACACCGGCTCTGACACGTAAGTCGAGTAGAGTTATTCATCCTCCTCAAAGATATGATCTAATGATTACCAATGATACATTGTTAATTGAGAAAGATGAACCTACTACTTACACAGAAACAAAGTCAAGTGTTGACTAAAAAAGATGGCAAAAAGCCATGGAATCCGAAATGAACTCCATGTATGAAAACAAGGTTTGGACCTTAGTTGATCTACCTAAAGGAGTAAAACCTATAGGTTGTAAATGGGTTTACAAGAAAAAGATCGACATGAATGGAAAAGTTCAGACTTATAAGGCTAAATTGGTGGAGAAAGGTTATAATCAAAGACAAGGAGTTGACTTTAATGAAACTTTTTCACCAGTAGCCATGTCTAAATCAATTCAGATTTTGCTTGCAATAGCAGCATATCATGACTATGAAATTTCACTACAAAATAAATCACCTCCACAAACAAAAAAATTTCCAACTGAAATATTCCGTTGGTATTTGGAAATCGATTTTCTGTTTGTAAATGTATAGCCTTTTTCACCAACCGATATTTTGTACGTAATATTATGGATGGACATGTACATCACTTAAAAATTGAATTCTGGTTGGTACTGTTGTATTAGAAACAGATTTTTGCCTACAGAAAATTCCGTTGTTATTAAGCAACCAATTTCCCGTTAACAAATTCGCCATTGTTTTTATGAATGACTGATTGGTATCAAAATTACTAATGAAATTTTTTTTGTTGGAATCCGTTGGAAATTAGGAACAAGTTACTAGTGGGTAAAGGTGTATTCATATTTCCAATTGATTTTTTGTTACCAAATGTGATATTATTTTTAACAATGGTGATCCCCTTCCTAAGTTTCATAAACGAAATATTTTCTGTTGGTAATCAATGACGGGTTTTCGGTAATCGATTCTTTATTTGATAACCTTCAACCAATTTTTGAATTGTCGGATAATATATGAGAATTAGGAGTGGGCATTTTAACCGCGTCAACCAAGTTAACTCATGAACCGAACCAAACAAGACCGAGTTTGTTAGTTTTGCCAGTTTTCAGGTTGGGTTTAGTCAGTTTGTGTAAGGATGTAATTGGATCAGTTCGATTAGAGGGTTGGAGGGTATAAACCGAGCTAAATCAGACCGAGGCGAACTGAAGCATACCGAACCACTGATAACCCAATCTAAAACCACAAAACCGATGAAATCTCAACAATTGAATGAAAAAAACCAACCAGAAGACAAACCCATAAATCTTAGATCAGATCTAAACAAACTTAGAAGCCACACTATAATAATAGAAATACATTTTGAGTAAGAGAAATAGGAAGACTCAAGTCCCACATGGAAAAACCACAAAATATTGATGGTGGTTTTCAATTATTTAAAGGAAGGCATTCAGATTGATATTTCAAGTGTTGGATGAGTTAGCTATATTGTTGAATTGTCTATTTTACCTGTAAGTATTTTTATTTCCTTCTTAGGGTCCAGCTCAAACGAAAAGCTTCCTTAAATTTTGTGATAGTGTAAAATTAAAAACAATTTAAAGATAGAAAATCTAAACCCTTTTTAAACTGAACCGACTGAACTAAAATCGGTTTGGTGCTGATTCGGTGGGTGTCGGTCTTGAGTGAACACCGGTTCTATCCATAGCTGATGGTTCGTGATTTTACCTACTAAAAATCTATTGGTAATGCTCCATAATTTTAGGAACAAAAATTCCGTTAGTGGAATTTCAAACTGAAATTATGTACGTAATGGTTTTTTTACCAAAATTCCGTTTGCAATTGTAAATGATTTCAGGTAAATGATTTGGAACGGAATTTCTGTTCTTGATTACCAATAGATTTTCGGTTTGAAATGATTTCCAAAGGAATTTCGGTTAGGATACTATTAGCCACCACTAGAAAAGTAACGGAATTTCTATCCGAAATAATCCGTTCTTAATAACTTATTGGAACGGATTTCATGGTTTCAAGAACCGAAAAATCTATTTCTAAAGCCATGATTTTTTGTAGTGTTTGGCAGATGGATGTCAAAACTGCATTCCTTAATGGGAATCTTAGTGAGGATATGTACATGACACAACCTGAAGGTTTTGAATCCAATGAGCCAAATAAAGTTTGTAAGTTGCAAAGATCCATATATGGACTAAAGCAAGCCTCTAGGAGCTGGAATCTTCGTTTCGATGAGACAATCAAAAAGTTTGATTTTATCAAAAATGAAGATGAGCCTTGTGTGTACAAGAAAAGTAGTGGGAGTAAAGTCGTGTTTTTAATTTTATATATAGACGACATACTACTAATAGGAAACGACATCTCAATGTTGAAATCAGTGAAATCTTGGCTGTAAACTAACTTCTCCATCAAAAATTTGGGAGAGGCAACATATGTTCTTGGGATTAAGATCTATAGGAATAGATCTAAAAGATTGCTTGGCCTAACCCAATCTATATACATAGAAAAAATCTTAAGAAGATTTAAAATGGAAGAGTCCAAGAGAGGACTCTGTCCCATAGGGCATGGGATTAATCTCTCAAGAGAAATCTGTCCAAAGACACAAGTTGAGAGAGATCGCATGGATAGGATTCCTTATGCTTCCGCAATAGGATCTATCATGTATGCAATGCTATGTACAAGACCAGATGTTTCTTATGCTTTGAGTGTCACAAGCAGGTTCCAAGCGAACCCTAGAGAGAAACATTGGATAACTGTTAAGAACATTCTTAAATACTTGAGAAGAAATAAGGATGTGCTCTTAATATATAGAGGAAATAACTGTGAACTAAGAGTTCAGGGATATACTGATGCTAGTGTCCAGTATGATAAAGATGACTGTAAATCCCAATCTGGTTATGTGTTTACTCTTAATGGCGGTGCTATGAGTTGGAAAAGTTCCAAACAAGCAACAACGGCCGATTCAACCACGGAAGCCGAATACATAGATGCTTCGGAAGCAGTAAAGGAAGCAGTCTGGATCAAGAAGTTCATCACTAAACTTAGAGTTGTTCCTAGCATTGTTGACCCAATAACTTTGTATTGTGACAACAATGGAGCCATCGCACAGGCGAAGGAACCCAGGTCTCATCAACGGTCCAATCATGTATTAAGGCGATATCATCTGATTAGGGAGATTATACAAAGGGATGACATAAAGATAGAACAAGTCCCTACAGATGATAATATTGCAAATCCATTGACAAAGCCATTGTCACATGACAAGCATGATAGTCATGCTATGTCCATAGGTATTAGATACATGAATGACTGGATCTAGTTTGTTTGGATTTTAGTGTTATACTATTTTGTAAGACATTTTGAGTATAAACACTTATTAATGGATGCATATTAATGGTAGATCTATTATTTTCATAAGTATTATTATCTTATTATCAAAATAATAGAGTCTATAGAAAAAGATAAAAATAAATTGTTAATCACAATGAGTTGTGATTATGAGACGCATGTTATTACTTATTCTTAAACTATCCCTAGTCGAGGCAATTACAGGATATGGATACTGTTGTTGCGGGTAGACTAGCATGTGTTACATTTCTTTCTTAGAAAGTAACCGATCTCATAAGTTAGAATATGGGGACATTCGAATGAACACATGGATGTTTTGTTAGTAGAACAAGCATTGGATGATCCTACTACAGATACTACTTGGACATTATCCTAGCGTCAGTGGTTAATATCTAATTGACGGTTGTGGAATTGGTCTTTTGACTTGAGAATGCCATAAAATCTTATGTAATGATTGTTATGCTTAGGGGGACATTTGATGAGGCTCTAGCCATGAGTTATCAGAAAATGTCGTACACGTATAATGAAACATGCATGAAGGTTGTGAGTATTCAAGATGAGGATTCATCACTCCTGGATATTAGGAGACTATAATTTGCTTTTCGCTACTTGAGTTGATCAAAATTCCTTGGCCAAGGTGTGATTGTGAGTTGAAAGGAGTTTCAATCATGATCATAAGTTTGTCAACGTCAAGTCTATGTGAATAACATAATTGGTTGAAATGAGATTAACGCTTATTCATATATCATAACCAATTGGGTTATATTGATGAAGAGATTATATTTCCACGGTGACCGTACATGGAAACACATGACATCCCGTCACATGGATTGCCTTGACACATTGCTAGATGTCAATCTTGGACGGCGCCATAAATTGATCGATCTAGGTGAATCGATGATAAATTAAAATAGAGATTTTAGTTTGTCTTATTCTAATTAGATTAGAATAATAGTATCATGGTGTTTGTCATCGTGAGTGAGAGCCTAATGGGTCACACACAAAAGGCAAGAATCGGAGTCTTAGAATTGGAACTTGTCCAAGTGGGAGATTGTTGAAATTAATGTACAAGGCCCAATAGTAATTGGGTCAGACCGTACATGGGCCTTAGAATCCTAATCAGATTAGGGTTGCGCTAGGGTTTCGTAAGAAACCTATAAATAGAGCGCTTTAGGGTTTCAGGTTACTAGGACTAACATACACATTCTGTATTAACTTGCTAGCACAAAATAATACAGAAATCCTAATCCCACTACGAAAAGTTCGTGTTCTTAGATTGTTCTAGCTGTGTAGATTACTATTAGTGGCTAGACGTTTGGACAGTTGTGGTGTGATCAGATAAACCGTATTTACTGCTACGTTATAGGTAACTTTCTGATCACGATTTCCATCAAAGAGCAAGTTCGATCCTTATGTGGGAATTATAGTTTTTATTTATGCTGTGCATATTGTCTATAATTCCTAACACTTGCATAAAAAATAATAAAGATTAGTTCAATTATATTACTGTCTAAGAAGAGAAAAATATGTACTTTGTTAGGGTAATAACTCTACACTAGGGTTTGAGTTATATGATTTTAATAGAAATAAAGATCGTTTGACACCTAGGGGTGGACGTCTGGTCAGGTGGGTTGGGTTTGGCCCAAACTCGAACCCGACCGAGCTTTGGGTTGAGCCAAACCAATTGAGACGGTTTAATAGTTTAGGCCAGTTAAAATGGCCCAAAAATGTTTTGGACCATTTTGGCAGGCCCAAAACTCTTTTGGCCCCTTTTGTTTTCTAAGTTTAGGCCGTTTTGGACAAAAAAAAAACATAAAAAAAAAAATTAAGCTGTCTAAACGGCCCAAATTAGATTTAACCTAACAAACAAATTTTTAAACTCTACCTTACACATTACAATTTACAACACCACAGATGGCCACCTCATTATTAGGTCACTCATCTTCTCTGAAAATATTAGCCACCTTCCAAAGCTCTGACGAACTTGAAACTTGAAAACAAAAAGCAGCCACACGAGAGAAATGAAGATGTTGATGTTTTGATGAAGCCCGCGTCAGTGGTGAATCTGGTGATCTTGGCAGAGAATGGAAGATGTATTGGGAGTTGGGGATGTGACATGTGGCGGCAAGCAAAGTGTGGTTGTCGACTGAAGAAAGGAACTAGGGAACTAGGATTTTTTCTATTATCTCATTAGAATTTTGAGTGGTGATTGAATAAGCAATGAAAATTGGAGAATGGAAGTATGTTGTAAGGCTGAGAAATGTGAATTGAAATGTGTTTTTCCCTTAAAATGTTGAACATGATTTACAAAACTAAAAAAAATATGAAATTCATGTGGTAACCGGGTCAGTTTAACTGGTTAGATGAGTCGGGTCTATATGGTTCGGTTTCCAGCTAGTTTGATCAATTTAGTTGGCCTAACTCACAAACCGAACCGGCCCGACTCAGGTTGGCTTTTGCCAAACTGCCAACTGACCTGTGCCTTTAAAAATTAGACCAAACTGACCCAAACCGGGTACGGTCGGGCAGATTTTTTCATTTTTCAGTTCAGACTCCGCCCCTACTGACAACTTTATTCTTTTAACTTTCAGAATTTGAATAGAGAAATAAGTTAATAAATTTGAAATCAAATTCTTTATTTTGGTTATGGTTTAGAACTAAAAACATAACTAACCATAAACAAATGGTTATTAGTTTTGATAACTATAATGATTTGAAAATTTTAAAAAACCGTATCAAACTGGACTAAACTGGTTTTGGTTTGGTTTAGTTGGTTATGGTTATTCTAGCCCTAATTTCATTTTTCTCTAACCTAATTACTTTCTTCTCCAATTTAGGCCCCTTAAATCGCAGTGCTGGCCAATGAGGCCTAGCCCACTTGGTTAGGGGGCTAGGCGGAGGTAGTGGGACCTAGAGGTGCCAGTTCGATTCCCCTATATGGGGTATTTTCTACATTTTATTGTAGTGTGTATTCTCACTATATGTGAGTTTGTATTGTTGATTTTCTTGGCGCTGTATTTCAGTAGGATGAATATCTATACGTATTTGTACTGCTATTATGTAGATTTGTAATTTTACTTCAAAAAAAAAATTTGCAGTGCTGAAATCCTGTCAAACTAGAAAACTTATCTCATAGCTTCAATCTCTATAATTTTGCCTCTAATCAGCTATAATCTCACAACTTATATCCTCAAAAATCAGCCACGAAAATTATATTGCAATCTCTTCTATTGAATTGTTTAATAGCTGCAAATTAGAAAAAATAAGATCAAAATCAAATATATATACATTGCTAATTTAGATATTCTTAATTTAGTTTAATGTTTATCTACATCGTAATATTTTATCTCAACCGATATCGAGCAGATACAGATATCATAGTACAAATATTCGTCAAATATTAGACAATTAACTGTTGAATAATTTAGATAACATAAGTTTAAAAAAAAAAAAAGGTTAGACAACTTAAAAAGTAAATACAATAAGAGTAATGCTATAGAGTATCATAGGTACCAAGAACTTGTCCACTTGACCTATCATTTAACGCAACACATATACTGCCATATAAATAGGTATTTAGTGCCCATGGTGCTACATAGTATTATTCCTCAAATCCTTGCTTTATTTTTCTCAGATGTGATTATACAAATCTAAAATAATAAAAATTTCACAGAAATCAAGAATCTAGCACTAAATTAAGTTCATTACCTAGCAAAACTTTCCTAATTTTTAATTTTTGAACACTTGGAACTCATTAATAGAAGCCACCTTCAGCCTTTCCTTTATTATAGCGTATAGCACCCGTTTACAAACCATTTTTATTTATTCCTAATATTATAAATGGGCTGAAAGGTAGAAGGTTGGCAAGTGTTCTCAACAATACACAAGTACCTCCCAACATCCATGTACGGAAGATGGGCACATGAACTATGTTTACATAGGTGTAGAACTGCCAGGGAAATTTAGGCACCAATGATGTGGTGTACTGCCAACAGATCACCACTCCAAATCACAACAATGACTGGTACCACGCCACATCATCCTTCTGAACTAGACCAGGTGTATGTTAGTTGAAAATTTTTAGCAGAATTGCCTTCAAAGTTTCCCAATTCAATTTGAGATTACAAATTCCAAAGTTTACTCTGTCCAATTATGTAACTAGATAAAAAAAACCCAAAAAAAAGGCGTTAATATTTGAACACCCCAGACAATAAAGATTTCGAACAAGCAAATCTAATCAAATAAATTTAAAATGGAACATGAAAGATATAGATCGGAAGAGCACAGCCGAAACTAACCTAAAAAGTCTAAATGGTCCCTGAAAAATACAATCCTGCAACTGTAGTGCAAATCTACTAATTCCATATATATATATATATAATTTGTTTGTTGCTAATGCTGTTTTATTCTTTTGAAAATCAGCAAACATTTTATCGAATCACCATTCATGGGACGATCGCCTACATCAACAAATATATCAATAGGAGGACGAATTTCCTCAATACAAAAGTATTTGTTCCTAGTGGACACAGCTAGAACAGCAAGCTCAATAGCTCATGAGTAGATTTGCCCTCCATCCTAGCTAGCGATCTTATCAATACAATTCTCTCTAATTTATGTGTTTGTTTAATTAGTCATATAGAGATAAATAAATTGAAGTATTCTTGGCACGCAATTCTACTTGTGTAGCTGAATTTTCCTCTTATATTGTGCTACTACATAGATGAATAGGATTGTCTTACTAAAGCCTTTCTCGGTCTACCGTGGTTAACTCTCAAAAGTCAGTAAATTTTGTCAGAACCATAAATTCAACTACTGGACAAAGATCGTTCTGTGCACTTCTTATTAGGATATATATTAGGATTTCTATCTACGGTCCCAGCTATCTGATCAATAAAAATTTTTCACCAATCCTACTTGTTCTAAAAATACAATTTTGACAAATTTGCATATGCCACTAAATAAAATGCTAAAGATTGGATGAATTAAGAGAGGTCGAAGATTCAAAGAAAAATCACTAGAGAGAGAGAGAGAGACGACCGGAGATTAGGATGGTCGGATTGTTGTTATATGGCACATGTGGTTGTGGACGAAGACGTGCAAAATTGGAAAACAAATCACTGCAACATGTGGATGAACTGCCAACTCTAGTCAAAGAGACAGCTATTTTTTATTTATTTATTTTATTTTATTTTTTTGAGTACTATATTCACTGAAGTTTTTTCCTCTCTCGCCCTTTTCTTATATATATATATATATAGCAAAAAGGTTAGAACATGACTTAGATAAAATAAACAAGGATATATATACACAAGTTGGCCGGCTATTGAAATAGATAGAGCTCCGAATTTAGAGTCAGGCTTTCGATCATATGATTTCAAGTCTGACTTTAAATTCAGAATCCTATCTATTTCCCTAGAAAAATGCGCATAAACACACACACACACTACACACACATCGTAGCATGAACATTTTAATTAAAAATTTAATTATTTAGCATGGTTGGTCCCGCTAACTAAAAAAACCCTATCAATAAAAAAAACAAATACTACCCATTATATATATATATATATTGGTTGGGGGGGACACAATTTTCTTTTTTAGAATTAAAATTAACCAATTAAATACATTTTAAAACGTCATATAATTTCCTTAGAATAACATATTCTCTAATTAATTTGCGCAATAACATAATTACAAAGAAAATAAATAAATAAAAAACAATTCATACATTGCAATCATTGAATAATTACATTATTAGAAATATGTTACTCACTATTAATAATTTATCAGTCACTATTAATAATGTATCAGATCATACAATTAATATTTCTACTACATAATTTTATATTAACAAAACATAATGTTGAACCTACTAAAACCTCATATTTTGTGTACCCAAAAAAAAAAAAAAATACCTCATATTTCCAAATATATTACATTATTTTTGAGGAAAAATAAATATTACTTTCACTTTGTAAGTAGATTAACATCAAAGGACAAAGGGTCCTGCTATTTTTTGTACGAAAATCTTTATAAAAATAGAGTAAATTCACAGTCTCATATCACACAATGCACCAGTAGTAATTAAGGTAAATTATTGCGTCCTTTGATGGTAAATTATTGTATTCTCTCATATTATTTTTCTCTAATCACAAAATACACGAGGGTAAGATGGTAAGATCACTCTATTTTTTAAATATATGTACCTACAAATTAATAGATATTTTCCTTAAACATGACTGTAGCTGTAACAAAAATTTCCAAATCTTGTTGATGCCAAAATTTCTGAAAGTTGACTAAGTATTTTATTTACATTGGCAAAATATTTGATCTAAAGTAGTTACAAAAAATAGATATGCTATTTTTAAAGAAGTCATACTTAAATCAACGCAGGATGCTTGACTAGTACTCTTTGAAATAGATATGCTTGACTAGATACGCCCTATGTATTTAAAATACAAGTGGCGTCCATTCATACACGACGCTACATGAGATAAAAATATTCGTGTAGCGTGTATGAATGGATGCCATTTGTATTTTAAATACATGGGGCATTCATAAAATATGCGTAAAGTGTATCCATACAGCCACACAGGATGGAAAGTTTTGTTATAAAACCTCTGAAAGGTTTTTGAAAATTTTTCTTATTTTTAGTTTTTATATATTTGTTAAATTTATTTCAGTTAATTGTCATTTTCGTCTTTCTCAAGCTATTAAACTTTGAAATTTTCTAGGGAAATAGATAGGGCTCCAAATTTAGAGCAAACTACCAATCATGTGATGTCAACTCACCTGTGTCAAGTGAGTTGGTATCACTGACAATCTAGCTCCAAATTCAGAGCCCTATCTATTTCAATAATTTGACTGACTAATCCTTTGTGAATCTATTTACTTTTGTTGGTAATTGTCGAAAAGAAAGAAAAAAATAATACGGATTTTTCTAAAAGACAAACTCAAATTAAGTATCTAGAAAGTGCCCGTTTGGCATCAATATTTATAAATAGAATTATTCTATTATGATTTTATTTGGTAATTTCTTGCCTTTTTTGAAGTCAACAAGGTGAAGTCAATATTGTTTTGGGGAAAGAGAAAAATATGTAATAGGTGGGTAGTGATACACATCTATATATATGTTAGTTCACTGAGTTCATCTGTTTGACAATTTTCTCTTTTAAAAATTTAAATTTCAAAGAATCCAAATATCTTACTTGACTATTTTTCCTTCTAATTTCTCTACACAAAATGGCTTAATTTCTACTAACCGGTGAATTAACAGGTTAACTAATTGGGAGATTTATCATTAATTAATTTGTATGATAAACTTTGAAAATTGATATATAAACTTGGAAAGTTAAGACAAAATACATGACAGAAAAACAAACGAATTAATGGAAGTAGTTACCACTTACCCAACAAATGATGTTGACATTGTACTAGTTGTGGGAAAGCTGCCAAACTTCAATTATTAAAGCAAAGCTAAATTGGAGAAAAACATAACAGCAAAAGCTAATTTGAGATAGGAAACTGAAGAAATGGCCTCGAAGAGCAGTGTCCCAATAATTGACATGAAAGATTGCTCGAGGCTACCGGACTAAATAGTGAAGGCTTGCGAAGAATGGGGATGTTTTAGGCTTATTAATCATGGTGTTCCGATGGAACTCATGTCCGAAATGAAGCATGTGGTGCGTTCTCTACTAGACCTTCCGGTGGAAATCAAGGAGAGGAACTCACATCCCGACCCAGGCAAAGGCTACATACCGCCAAATATGGCAAGCCCATATTTTGATAGTTTAAGCTTATATGACGTTGCCTCCTCTCGAGCTATTGATGAATTTTGTGCTCAAATCTATGCTTCTAACATCCAGAGGTGATGGTTCTGCATAGTAAAACTTGAGTTTATCTTAAAACGCTAACCTAACAAGGAGGATTTATAACTCGAGCGAATATATGTTGGTTTATTAGGTTATAATCTTTCAATGTGAAAGAAAGAAAGAAAGAAAGAATGTTTTCAGTTTTTTTCCTTTTCTTTATTTTATTTTATTTTATTTTTTGCTTTTTTAAACATCAAATAGTTATTTAATTCTAGGTTGATGTGTCCACAACCCATAATTAATGTACTAGGTTTGGAGCAATGGGAGATTTTGCAATGTGAAGCACAGAGTGCAGTGCTATGAGCCAAAAATTCGAGTGTCGATGGCGTTGTTTGTATTAGCTCCGAAAGATGGAAAAGTGGAAGCGCCACCAGAGCTTGTGAGGGCGGATAGCGGACGCCTTTTTGTTCCTTTGTGCTTTGAAGAATATAGGAAGTTACGAACTACCACAAGTTCACCAACCGGGGAAGCCCTCGAGTTGTACAGAGCTAGTTAATAATAATTAGATAAAAACTGGTAAGAAGATAACGTCTAATTACTGGAATACTTGAAAAAGTTGACCATAATAATCTCTTTATCAATCTCATCCGGCCAGTATATGCATATTTATTATTGAAATAATACAACAATATTTATTTATAATCACTTTTGTACATTTGATCCTCTTTATTCTCCCAATTTATAAATTTTTAAACTCTACCGTACACGTTACAATTTACAACACAACAAATGGCTGCATCATCATTAGGTCACTCATCTTCTCTGAAAAAACAGCCGCCTTCTGAAGCTCTGACGAACTTGAAACTTGAAAACAAAAAGCAACCACACGAGAGAAATGAAGATGTTGATGTTTTGATGAAGCCCGTGTCAATGGCGAATCTGGCGATCTTGGCAGAGAATGGAAGATGTATTGGAAGTTGGGGATGTGACATGTGGCAGCGAGGCAAGTGTGGTTAGCGACTGAAGAAAGGAACTAGGGAACTAGGGTTTTTTCTATTATCTCATTAGAATTTTGAGTGGTGATTGAATGAGCAATGAAAATTGGAGAATGGAAGTATGTTGTAAGGCTGAGAAATGTGAATTGAAATGTGTTTTTCCCTTAAAATGTTGAACGCGATTTACAAAAATAAAAATAAAAAAATCTGAAATTCGTTTGGTAACCGGGTCAGTTTAACTGGTTAGACGAGCCGGGTCTATCTGGTTCGGTTTCCAACTAGTTTGATCAATTTAGTTGGCCTAACTCACAAACCGAACCGGCCCGACTCAAGTTAGCTTTTGCCAAACCACCAGCTGACCTGCACCTTTAAAAATTAGACCAAACTGACCCAAACTGGGTACGGTCGGGCCAGTTTTTTCGTTTTTCAGTTTAGACTCGGCCCCTACTGACAACTTTATTTTTTTAACTTTGAGAATTTGAATAGAGAATTAAGTTAATAAATTTGAAATTAAATTCTTTATTTTGGTTATGGTTTAGAACTAAAAACATAACTAACCATAAACAAATGGTTATTAGTTTTGATAGACTATAACGTTTTAAAAATTTTTAAAAACCGTATCAAACTAGACTAAACTGCTTTTGGTTTGGTCTAGTTGGTTATGGTTATTATAGCCCTAATTTCATTTTCTCTAACCTAATTACTTTCTTCTCCAATCTAGGCTCCTTATGATGAATATCTATACGCATTTGTACTGTTATGATGCAGATTTGTAATTTTACTTAAAAAAAAAAATCACAATGCTGAAATCCCGTCAAACTAGAAAACTTATCTCATAGCTTCAATCTCTATAATTTTTCCTCTAATCAGCTATAATCTCACAACTTATCCTCAAAAATCAGCCGCGAAAAATATATTGCAATCTCTTCCATTGAATTGTTTAATAGCTGCAAATTAGAAAGAATAAGATCAAAATCAAATATATATATACATTGCTAATTTAGATATTCTTAATTTAGTTTAATGTTTATCTACATCGTAATATTTTATCTCAACCGATATCGAGCAGATACAGATATCATAGTACAAATATTCGTCAAATATTAGACAATTAACTGTTGAATAATTTAGATAACATAAGTTAAAAAAGGTTAGACAACTTAAAAAGTAAATACAATAAGAGTAATGCTATAGAGTATCATAGGCGCCAAGCGCTTGTCCACTTGACATCATATGATTAGTTCGTTCACATGTGCTGCCATATAAATAGGTATTTAGTATCCATGGTGCTACATAGTATTATTCCTCAAATCCTTGCTTTATTTTTCTCGGATGTGATTATACAAATCTAAAATAATAAAAATTTTCACAGAAATCAAGAATCTAGCACTAAATTAAGTTCATTACCTAGCAAAACTTTCCTACTTTTTAATTGTGTGTTTATATATATATATATATATATATATATAAGGAATTAAGTTGCGGTACCTTTGTACCACAGTTTTTCCGCTAATTTTTCTAGAAGTAGGGATAATTTGTTCTTTTTGTTTCCAGATGTGGTCATCAGTGTGGTAAATACTTTCTATATCCGTTTTTTTTTAATTTTCTACTTAAATTATCTTTAAAATTTTCGAGTTATCTAAACTTCATAATTCTAAGAGGACTTCTAGGGGGACATGAAAATGAGACATTATTAGGTGACATTCTCATATGACACACATTCATTAGGTGACGATTATATGGCTACTTTTTTATCATCCAATATCTGTGTGCCACATAAGAATGTCACTTAACAATATCTCATTTTTATGTCCCCCTAGAATTTCTCTAATTCTAATTATTCTTCCCCATGCATCACATGGTGAAAGATAGTTTTAATTGATTTGATATATTCGTGTTTGGTAAGTAATCCTAGATATCTAAAATTTGTTCAAATATATAAGATAAAATTTAATAATTAATTTCAGATTTATTAACCATTAAGAGTAATGCTATATGTACAGATGAATGTACAAATATGTTTACAGATAAAGAATAAAATTATAAGTTTATCTATATATTTTCTCTTTCTTGTAATGCACAACATGAGTAAAATTATAATTTCACACATTTTTTATAAACATATATGTACATTTATCTGTACAAGAAGATTAATCTAACTATTAATAGATTGGAGTTTAGATGACATATTTTGTCATGTCTATATTTTATTTACTATTATAATATTTATTACTTGTATAAGCAGTGTTATTGTAAAATCATGATAAGAAAGGATTACATTGTTTATTTGTAAAAATAAAACACTAACGGGGTATCTTGTTCTTGCACAGAAATAAAATGAGGCATTATCACTAAAATTAACTCAATGTCAGAAACTATATATTACCCGTATGGCAGAGAGATTTGACCAACTGCATCTTTTAGTACTTATCACAATAGACAAATGTAAAATTATACTAACTCCGATGTATAAAGAGAGCCATTCCCGTTGCATCTCAAATATTAACCAAAAAGTAGACTATTCAGGGAGTAATTAATCAGTTCAGCTATGAAAATAAATCAGACTTCGAGTTCAGAGTTTGATCTTCAATCACAGGCCGCTACCTAGGTGGTGGCCTGTGATTGGAGATCTAGCTCCGAGTTTTATTAGAAAAGATTAGTAGTTATATTAGCAAGAGGCGCTAAATGTTCATTGCCATTTAGACTATGCACCTCTCACCACGCGTACTACTCTAACCACTGGCATAGCTAGAGAGCTATGGTGGGCCTGGCCCCCACTAAATTGGATTTTTTTAAATTAAAGCTTGTAAAAAAAAGTTATATTTAATGGGTAATCAAGTCGTGTGTACGATACGGCTCACCCTTCTAACCCACCTCTCCAGTAGCGTCTGGTTCCACCCGTTCAGCCTTTCCTTTATTATAGCATATAGCACCCGTTCACAAACCATTTTTATTTATTCCTAATATTATAAATGAGCTGAAAGGTAGAAGCTTGGCAAGAGTTCTCAACAATACACAAGTACCTCCCAACATCCATGTACGGGAGATGGGCACATGAACTATGTTTACATAGGTGTAGAACTGCCAGGGAAATTTAGGCACCAGTGATGTGGCGTACCGCCAACAGATCACCACTCCAAATCACAACAACGACTGGTAGCACGCCACATCATCCATAAACCATAATTAATGTACTAGGTTTGGAGCAATGGGAGATTTTGCAATGTGAAGCACAGAGTGCAGTGCTATGAGCCAAAAATTCGAGTGCCGATGGCGTTGTTTGTATTAGCTCCGGAAGATGGAAAAGTGGAAGCGCCACCAGAGCTTGTGGGGGCGGATAGCGGTCGCCTTTTCGTTCCTTTGTGCTTTGAAGAATATAGGAAGTTACGAACTACCACAAGTTCACCAACCGGTAATCAAGCCCTCGGGTTGTTCAGAGCTAGTTAATAATTAGATAAAAATTGGGGTAAGAAGATAACGTATAATTACTGGAATACTTGAAAAAGTTGACCATAATAATCTCTTTATCAATCTCATCCGGCTAGTATATGTATATTTATTATTGAAATAACACAATAATATTTATTTATAATCACTTTTGTTTGATCTTCTCCCAATTTATAAATTTATCTACCACTGATTTGACATTTAATTTGACAACTGTTCAATTACAACCACATATTTCACACATTTTTACATTTTCAATACACATTCTACCTATCTACTCATTATAAATTCCTTAAATAAATAGAATCAAACAAGATTTGATTATGACAATTTTAATTCTTTCTAGAAGACTAGTTAACTTTGCTTATACTTGCTCAGATTAATCACAATCAAAATAATTTTCAATATTATTATTTCGATAGGAAAGGGGAGAGAATTTAATTAGGGGAGAAATTGGCATAGTTTGAACTCGAGTATTGTACCCGAAAAATTAAACATCTAATCACTATAATAATAGGAATTTAATCAATTTCCCTAAACCCGTGTGATTAAAATAGGCAATCAATATATCAAATAATAATATACGTGTGGAAATTTAAATAACACCAGGAATTATTTAACGTCGTAAAACCCTCCAATGAGAAGAGAAAATCAACGGGGCAAACCGACAACTCCACTATCACCAAATAATAACAGAAATACAATGTTTATCCTCTCAAGATTATTACCCTAAATCAAGAGGTAATCACACACTACCACAATCACGCAACACCGTCAAGAACAATATTCTTAGCACCACAAATAACTCATTTAACAATAGATGGAACCCAATAATCAATAACAAGGGAACTAAAAATATCATCTAATACGTTCCAAGAATTAATTTGAAGAAACCACCGCTTGAAGAAATCGAACACCGAATAAAAGTCGAAATTCTCGTTCCAAGTAACCAAGAAAACTGACTTTTTTTTGTTTTCCAATTCCCTCGAATTTCATGCGTAATTGTATGTAACTTTGCTGCCTTTTTCCCATGTCTTCTTTTTCGTTTCCTTTGTTTCAACATATATATATATATATATATTGAACAAAACTAAATTCTAGTAGGTTTAGGATTTAGTATCCCTCAAGGCTTCTAATTTTATTAAGCCAAATTACTTAATTATCCTCCAACTTTTGTCTTGTATTTAAGTTGGGTAACATCATGGGCTAGACCCGCCCAACATATAATACAATTCAAATTGAAATCACAATTTTCAATAGTATTGATGACCATTTATACTTATACACCGATTAATCCTCCCCCAACACTCTTCAAAAAAAAAAAAAAAGGCAGGGGTTGTTTGAACTTCTTTATTTTTTCTCTTTATAAATTCATCTACTATAATTTAATGATTGATTTAACAAATACTCAACAATCACCACACATTTCAAACTTCAATTAAATCTTCGCAACTCATTTCCACTCATTATAAATTCTCTTTATAAATTCAAAAAATAAAGAGCTTCAAACAAGCTCAGTTTCCTTTTTTTTTTTTTTTTTTTGTGAAATGATAAAGAGATCAAAGGGGAAAGGAATTGAAGCCATAATTAGAGAGGTAGTAAGCAAATTTAAGTGCCTTTGGAAAGGGGGATGGAAGAAGCCTCAACATGGTAAATGGAAATTAAATGTTGATGCTGCATTAAAAAACGATTTGGATTTCTTTGCAATAGGTGCTGTGATTCGGGATGAAGAATGAGTGGTCATTGCAGCACTGGCTATTTCTATCCAAGGGAAACTAGCAGTTGTTGATGCAGAAAGTATTGCTCTCTTGAAGGGATTGTCTTGGGCCAAGGGATTGGGCTTTCAAATTGGAGATGCTGAATCTAATTGTCTACAGCTTGTTTCTTGCTTAAAAGATGATTTGGAAGTCCATTATAATGCTGCTGTTATATTATTGAGTGTGGATGTGGCACTTGTGATTACATTCCCCACGAGGGGAATATAGTCGCCCACTCCATTATTTCTTTTGCCTTATCTCATAATTGTACAGCTAATTGCATTGATTATCTGTCTTGTTGGCTTGGATCAACCGTTCTTAAAAATATGTAACTTTCGTACAAAAAATGGTGGCAAAGAAATTTTGTAGGCAAAAAAAAAAAAAAAAAAAAAACTCTAAGTTTTGACACTATCTAGATAGGTTATATTCATAATTATTAAAAAAAAAAATCTTTTCAAGAAAAATTAAAATAATATAAAAACATGTGCTTTAAATTGTGGCATAGTTGTTGCAAGATCTAGTGTCCCAACTAGCTCCAACATGCCTTTGCCTACGGTCAAAATTGCGATCCAAATTGTAAGTTCATGGTCTGAAATTAATGTTCTAATCGTGTAATCATATATTATAAACCTTTTTGAATCGCACATTCAGTGGGTATAGATTAATTGAATGGCTAAGGTAGGAGTTAAGGACCTTTTTAACGTTTCATTTTTATTTCAAAAATAAAAGTTATTTAAACTAATCACATTTACATATTTCTTAAACTAATCACATTTACATATTTTGTTAGATCGGAAGAGCTACGGCCCTCCCCCAATTTGCATTAACCTTATTTCTATTTTGAGTGCAATTTTTTTCCTTAAAAAATAGTGTGTTCTAAGTTTTTTTCCATTTTTTTTTACATTGAAAATATTTAAAATGACATTTTGTGATTTTGAGTTTTCTTCACAAAAAATTTCCATCTACTCAAGAATGTGGTCAGAAAAATTATGAAATAAACAATCTTACATTGCTGTTTTATCAAAGAGGAACAGCTACTAGTTTTTTAATTCTAGGTGGGAATTGAATGTGCGGATCTTCTATGAAGTCCATTGGACACCATATGGATTATGTGGCAGGATCTCATTGAACACATTAGGGGATGAGTCCCCCGGTGTGTCCAATGAAATCCTGTCATATACTCTATTTGACACTATACATAGTGTCTAATGTACTCTACAGAAAATTTAATTGAACGTGTCTATAACTCGTGGGTAATTTTCACTTTAGGGTGCCAACTTTTCAATTTTGTATTAATTTTCTACTCATTCTTTTTTAGGCCTACTAGGACCCCAATATTTCATTTATTATCGTATTATGTCCCCGACGTTATTTTTCTTATCCAACCTTTTAGTTGTCACAATTAACCCCTATCAATGACCATTATACTCTTAATTCTTTATTTCTTCTATAGGTCTCAAACCTTTTGATTTTTATATAATTTTGTCCTCGTCTTTTTTTGACCTTTCATTTATTATTATATTACGTTCCTACTAACACCTCCTGTCTTTAACCTTTTAATTACTACTGTTAATATATATTAAAATTACTAGTAGACGTGTGCTCTTCCGATCTCTCTAAATCTGCCCCACTTTCTTCCGCTGCTATCAGAATATAATGATATCATCTCAGAACTTGTCATCGAAGTGATGCCATTTCTGGCAGCAAAAGGGAGATGGGAGAATTCCCTTATTCGCAGATTTGCGATCCACAATTAATGGATCTAATTAGATTGAGACGAATAATAGATTGAGTGTAAATCAGTGTGATAATCACAAAGAGATATAAGAAATTAAATTAGAATTAGAGAATTATGGTTATGTTTGACTTTGTAAATCAAAAAACAATTTTTTTGGACGGATCTACCCAATCTATATCCGCCACATGATTTGTGGTAGAATAAGAAAGCTGATTTGATTAGTCATGTTGATACATGTCGAACTTTTTTGTTATCATTATTTTTTAATGTTGTCATTGAGTTGTGTTGGAGTAGGTTAGAGTGGTTGGATTTCTTATTTTATATTTTTCTTTTTTTATTTAAATAATTAATTGTATAATGATAATTTTAATAGACATTAATAGTAAAAATTAAAATATTAAGTACGAAAAGTATTAACGAGGATATAACACGACCAAAAATGAAAGATTTGGGTCATATATGCCTAAAAAGGATGTGGATAAAATTGTATAAAAATTAAAAGATTGGGCACTTATAGTGGAAATAAAGAATCGATGGTATAATAGTCATTGTAATAGTGGTTAATGGTGAAAATTAAAAGATTGGAGACGAAAAATAATGTTCGGGACTTGGTAGGCTAAAAAAACATGTGGACAAAATTGGTACAAAGTTAAAACTCGTGCTTACCATCTACACAAGTTTCCTTTTCTTTTCTTTTCTTATTTTTTTTTTTTTGGGAAAATTATTAAAGGATTGTAGGGGGAAAGAAACCGAAGACTTTTTAGAGACTAGGGGTGGCACGTGCGCTGCACGTGTCGCAACACCATAATTCGGCACCAAATTGCAGCCTATATCCTCGGAAAGAAAATGCAGCCTATATCATTTATGGTTGCCTGTTGTGTACTTTGGCTGTTAAGACGACAATGTGGTAAAGGCCATCCTCACTTGGCACTTTCACTTGGCACTTCGCAAGTAGTCCATTTCTAAAACAGCAACACATCCCTAATAAGAGCTAACATAATAAGTAATTAAATCCTTTACCAAACAATTGCAGAGATAATGAACTTTACTTTGTTATGGTGCCATAGAGAGCCCGCAATTACCTTTGCTTCAGCGTGAAAGGAGTCTACCCTTTCAGGTTTCTTTTCCAGCTGTCTTCTACCAAATACGCATCCTTTCCTAATCTCTTCAACCCACCTGAATATACTGAAAGATGGACAGAACAATTACTTTAAGATAGATAACAAGAAATAAATCAACAGGAAGTTCAATTTCAGATTTCTTGAACACTCAATGGCATGTTTGCCAAGGGGATTCTATGGAAAAAACTATTACTCAAATCACGGGGACTCAACATAAGTCTCATTAGGAGACTACCTGAACCTGTAGCAATACTAAATGGTTAGCCTTCAAGTTCAAATTTAGAAGCATTTACTTGCCCATTTAAATGCAACCAAAAAATTATATTAAAAAACAAAATAACTTTAGCATGTATTGCTAGTTTCCTGTTGTGTTATTTTAATAATTTGTAAATTGAGATTTTTGGTATAAATATCGTGTCAAAATAAAGAATGTAACAAAATATGCTCAAAATGAGAGTTGCAAAAGATGTCATGCATTTATGAAAGGCCGGTGCCTCTAAAAGCCAACAACTATTCAGTTCATCAGGTAAAGCTTTTCCACTACCAGTAACATCACATAACCAAGGACTAATTTCACAGTCACAACTTTAGTAATAAACTATATCATTGTGTTTTTTATTTACAACATCACCATTTCATTTTGATTAGATGCCGTAAGAAATCAAGTAATTGTCAACAGAGAAAATAAAAACACCAATCAATTCAAATAAAATAAAACACAAAGATTTAAGTATTATGAAAATAAGTATTACGACCTCTCAAAAAATCTATAGAATAATATGCAAAACACGTTCATGGACAATCGGCCATGGCTAGACTATTGAAACTATGATCCATGTATTCAAGAATCATGTAAATTCCATCTCTGTATCAGTTTCCATATGTAAAATCAAAACAGAAAAACAATGCTAGACATTGTCAACATCAAATGTGATGGAAAAAACCAATTAAAAGTAAAAATGGCAAAAAGAAATTTTAGAAACTAATAACAAAGGGAAATTAAATTTTCAAAATAGAAAGTAGCTATGTTCTAAAGAATTACCAGGAGACATTATAATCTCTCTCAACTTAATTATGCTTTTTCACCATGCAATTTCTTGAGGATTTTAATTTCCCGCATGGCAGTCGTATACATGGGACTGCATGCACAAATCAATAGAACTAAAAGTTGATAATCAAATCTATTACTTGCTTAAATAAGACAAAGAATAATGAATACACAAAGGAAAAAAAATGTAAAAATAAAAAACTCTAAATGCTTTATGAACACAAAGGGGTAAAAAAACTGACAGTGCACAAAAGCTATAATCTTTCCAAGATTGCTGGTGAGAGTGACCAGTAGACCAATAAAGGTTAGAGTAACATTACCTTGTCCTCAATTCTTAAAATTAACTGACAAAAAAAAAAGATAAATTATAAGTAAAATTTGATGAAAATTACATTACATCGACAAGCAATACAATTCAAAGACTTTAAAGGGGCAGAGTATACCAGGTTGGATGGCACGTGAAACCAATCAAGAAGAAACAACCTAAGCTTGAGGAGCAGCTTTTCAGCATCCATTGTTTTTGGGTCTTATATTTTAGAAAAGGAATTGAATCTGGAGAATAAAAGTGGGTCTAATTACTACATTGAACATTGGATCCATGGCTTTCGCGTTTAGATCAACAAAGAAAAGAATATATGTAAACATATGCAAACAAAAACTCTCCGGCAAAATATGGCTGATGCTTATTTTAAGCGTATATTTATCTAAATCTACACGAAACACATTGAAGAAAGTAAGAGCTCCCAAAAAGTAGAATATGATAACAAGGGAAAAAGCAGACAATTTCCAAATGATTATTAATAGCCATAAACTTAATATCACCAATAGCTATGATACCCATTAGAGCGAAAAGAAACTCGCACAAAACACACAGGTAGTCAGAGATGGAGATCCAATGGCATGTTATATTAAACATTCAGTATATCATGAGAAAGTCAAGCGGATATGCAAACTCTAGGACTTGGACATTCTGGGACAAAGTGATTGTTTACATTTTGGAAATGGCTTTTAGAAGTGGTTGTCAAATAGGTATGATTGAAACGAATTCGGGTTCAAACTAAGGGAGTGTGTTGCACACACTAAAGTTTAAAAAATGAATGCCCTGTACATGTAAGTTTAAGCTTATAGATATTTAGCAGCAGTGGAAGCTTGGTTCTTGGAGGAATCGTAAAAGTATTTACCTCTTCTTGAAATTAAGAAATCACATCCAGTAATATAAGATCCCCCGTAAAAGACATGAAAAAGACAAAAGAATTTACAATAGCTAAAGCTATAAAAAAAAAAAAAGAAAGAAAGAAAAAAATTCTACAATTAAAACAAAGCGAAAAAGTAAAGTAAGTATTCTACATGCTGGATTTAGATCAAGAAATCCACCAAATGTAATTGAAAATCCATGAACCCTTAAAACCTAGACAAATAATTACTAAATGACTCCCAGATATGCATATCAAAACTGTAGGAATAAACAAAAAAGTATAGAAATTGTTAAATGGAAAATGAAAAACAGATTCATACCTCATTTCTAATGTCGACAACCCATTTCAAGATTCTCCAAGAATCTCTACAAAATGAGGTTCAACAGCAAAAAATTCGCGTTTTATTACTCGTAGTTATCCTATTATAATATAAATTAAAGGGGAAAAAACAAACAACAAAAACAAAATCAGCTCACAAACAATTTCTAATCCTAAACGGCAACACATTGACCAGAGAAGAAGAAGAAAAGAGTTAAGAGTGAGGAACAAAGAGCAGGCAAGAGGCAGAGAGCAGACCAACTCCAAAGAACCGAGAATGTTTGGGACCAAATAAGGAAGGGCAAGACACGTGACTTCAGGGCAAAATAGAAAATATGTTGAAAATAGTGAGGGCAAAATGGTAAAGGTACTGTTCCAGAAAATAGTAAACAGAGTTGGCTCTTTTAAACTATATATATATATAATATAATAATAATAAAATATATATATATATATATATAGGATATGGTAAGCATATTTACGCGCCTTCAAACTGCAGGAGTTCTGACACCATCTAGATTGGTTGTATTAATAAATAATAATAATAATAAAGCTTTCCTAGAAAAATTAACATAATATAAAAAACATGCGGTTTGAATTGATGCATTGTAGTTGGAAGATCTAGAGTCTCAAATCGCTCCCACAGGCCTTTCAAATTGTAATTTAGTGATATAATATTGTTTAGGATCAACATAGGATCGTGATTCTCTACGGTCAATTGCGATACTTATATTATGATGAAATTATTCTTATTTATAGTTAACAAATCACACATTATATATTCTGTTATATAACACATTACATACCATTTTATTATTCTTCAAATTTATAAAAACTGCCCTCAATTTATTATGGTGTTGCTCCATTTTTCATACCTTTATCTCCAACATTTTGTATTTTATGTTATTAACACATTTGGCCTTTTCGAATGGAGAAAAAAAAATAAAAAAAGAAAGAAAAAGGGAAAACAATTAATAGCTACTATTAAATATATCGGAGAGACACTTAAAGTGATAAAAGTTATTATGTTGGTTGTTTACTGAATTGAAAGATGCAATAATCGAAATTAATTTCAATTAATCACTCACATATTTAAAGTATAGATAAAAATTCGTTTTTTATTTTATAGATTTACAAAGTGCAAAAGAGCGGAAATTTTTTTGGCAACTTCGTTAGTTTAACGAACAAAACTATGAGAATACCGTACATTACACTATCAAGGCAAAATAAAAAATCAACATGTGAATTCATATTTGATTCTCTTTATTTAAACACATTATAATCTCACATATGATTGATTTGACAGCGACTCATTTATAACCACAAATTTCAAATTTTTATTAAATCTACACAACTCATTTCACCTCATTATAATTTCTCATTATAACTCAATTTGAATAAATATATTCATATAGCCACAATTTATTTTTAAATTGAGACTCTTAAAATGCATGTGAGTTTTTTATTGGTTAGAGTACTAAAGATTTTTCTTATATTAGTACAGCCAAAGACCCAAACGCCTAATATATATAAAATTCATGCATCTAATGACTTGAGCCGACTAATTCATTAAACAAATTGCATTATCTACATCGTGAGTCAAAGGTCGGACTTGTTGAAAGGCGAGCTCGAGCACAAACACCCTCTCAAATTGGTGAGCCGGTGATCTGAGTCCAAACACAAACAAGCCGCCAGTGAGCAGCTCACAATCTTTTTGTCAAAAGTACAAGCTCGCGAGCTAACTCTTGCTTGGCTCGCATTTTTGTGAGCCCAAGCCCCAGTACGCGAGGGGAGTTCGAGCTTGGGGGCTGGCGAGCTCCAGCCGAGAGACGAAGTGTGAACACACTCAGGGTTAGGTGAGCCTAAACATGACCAAGCAGCTTGCAAGCAGCTCAAGAGCTGAGTGTAAAAAGTACGAGCTCGCGAGCTGGTTCTTGCTCGGCTCACATTCGAGCCCAAACAAGAGCACACAAGTCGGGTACACAAGCCAGCCAGTGAGCCCGAGCCGAGTGCGAACACACTATGGAGATCCAAGCTCGGCTCTCCGGCCACTTTAATATCCCTATTTCTATTTATATAGGCTTCTTGTTTTTCTCCCCCTTTCCAAAGGCTAAAGGTAAAGTTCATTATTACTCCCCCTGTCCCACAAAGATATTTCTATTTCATTTTTTATATAGATTAAGAAAAAATCATTTAATATTATAAGGATGTATAATTTAACAATATATTTCCTAATATACCATTTGATTTGTTTAATATTTCACTTTAGTTGTTTTTTATTGCTGATTATTATGCACCATAAATAAATGATAGTATATAAGAAATCTAAAATAACTTAGAAAAAAAGAATATAATACGGGACGGATAAAAAAAGAAAAGGAGGAAAGAGAGTGAGCAGATCTTCTATGAATCTATGTGATTAAATATGCACTCATTATTTCCATAAACATTGTACATGGTCTAAAGTCTCATATCGAAAAGCATAGGCTACAAACATATCTCGATCGACAGAACCAACAAACTGCGCACCCTTGAGTTTTGACACGATACTAGCAGTACTATAGTCTAAAGCCCTTCAAATTGCCGAACTATCATCCAGGTCAAATGTCAACCAGATCTCGTTCACTCTGTTCAGAAACTCGAATGGAGAATTGTATTGTGCGACGATGTACTCTGTTGCATTCTGGCTGAAAGATCTCTTGTTGATAGCGTCTGACCAGATGGTTCCGGCAAGACTAGCGTATAGAGCGGCAGCCTCCTGGCCAACTTCATCGTCTTGTACGAATCCCCCAAATTGCCTTACAGCAACATAAGTTAGTCCCCATTTTTGCACATGCAGCCCTTTAGCAGAAGGTGGATTTGGTTGGTTCTCTTTGGGCACATAGAAACTCACAACAAAGGATGAAGCACAGAACGGCCCGTCGCTCGGTTTTACTTCCGTGATTACCGGAGCCGTCATTTCTATTTTCCGTTTATTGCTGTTGTTGCCCTGGATATAGCCAAATAGCCTGCATCGGTGTAAAGAATTTCTTCATTTAGATATATATCTGTGCTGTGAAAAGTTAACCCGCTCATGCTAAGACCTCTGATGAATCCCACAAAAAGGTAACAAATACGATAATCTGAAGACTGAACACACACAAATTTAGGGATTGAGGAGCAGAAAATCATTTGAGAAATTAGCAGTCGATTATGGAGAAATCATACTGCCCATGCCATCAATGTGGAGTTTCCATAAACTAACTACCTAACATTATTCTTTACTGCATGACTGCCAATTATAGATTTTTTGAAGCAGTGTAGTTCACTTAGATAAATTAGTTGCTTGTTTCACTTCTATAAATAGTTCACTACTCCAAAAGTTCACACTACTATCACAAACTAGAGACAAATTAACTTAGGTGGGAAGGACATAAATTCACGTAATATGCCTTAAGTTTGATCTAATTTGATCTAATGTCAGGCGTCTAACAACAAATATAAAAGAAACCAACCACGGTTGGTTACTCTAACACAGTGTGGGTGTATGGTGGCTTAACGCCACCACACATCTGGGAGGAGAATGGGAGGTTTGAACCTCACCTAGTAACCCACCTTTACCAAATGAGGTAAAGTGACTTAAGATTTGAATTGAAGTGAATGCCCAAGGATAAATTTGAATTGAACTCTTCCGATCTCCCACATCACCTTGGCAGGACATATTGGATCTGATGTTGTGTTACTTCTCCATATACTGACCTTAAACATGTCCAACAAGGCTAGTTCACCTAATTTTCTATGGAGTCCACGTGGTTCCGTTAGACCCTTACATAACAATACTTGATTTGAGAGGGAAGTCTTGTAATGCTATACACAAGTGAGGAAAATTGATAGGTACGCCGCTTCACAACAGAGTCCACGTAGAAAAATTGCTAGTTCAGGAATAAAATTATTTAGAATCATTAAGGACTAAACAAACAAATTAAAAATTAAGCTGCAAAGAATAAAGAAGAAAGAAACATATACAAATACTTACTGGAGGAATCCGTTTCTGGTGGCTCCGACTAAGGATATATCATCGATAGCAGAGGTCGACATCCAAACACTGGAACTATAACGGCGAATTTCAAAGCCATTGCCAGTATGAATCACGTCGTAGCTGGGGCACTCAATGATCTGCTACATGAGGGCGGAAAGACGGCGAATTTTCCGCCATTATTGCCCGGCCACAAGCTCAGATTTGAGCTGGAGAGGAGGCTGAGAAGAAACGAGAGATTGAAGAGATTCAGTGCAGCCATTATTGTGGGGACTTGGTGAGAATTGAACGGATTGGGAGCCTAGGAAAATTATTATTGGAATCTTTTGAAAAAGATTTATTTTTCTAGAAATTATGTAGGACAAAAGTGATTCAGTGGTCATATTTATGACACGAAGAGGATAAAATTATCAAGAATTACGAAAAAGAATGCATGCCACAAAAAAAAAGGAAAAAAATTTCGGTACTCCAGTACGTAATACTAAACTCAGTACTCTAGACCAATTAGAGATC
This sequence comes from Nyctanthes arbor-tristis, assembly GCA_963692815.1. Classification (NCBI taxonomy): domain Eukaryota; kingdom Viridiplantae; phylum Streptophyta; class Magnoliopsida; order Lamiales; family Oleaceae; genus Nyctanthes; species Nyctanthes arbor-tristis. The sequence goes on along the minus strand of CAVNYN010239777.1, from coordinate 21,919 downwards.
TGCATGTGGATTCAAAGGTCTTAATTTTTTATTTAATTTTAGCCCTGAGTCTGACATGTGAATTCTTGATTAGTTAGGAATAACGATTGCTCAGTACTCCAAAAGTACCATAATTGTTTTTAGAAAACAGTAATATCTTTATAAAACTGAACTTAAGAGCAATTTGTAAAACCGTGCAAAAGTAATCTGCTTTAACCATTTTTCCTTTTTTATCTTTTATTTTTTGATACATTCAGAAACTTTAGGGAGGATATATACTCGAACTCAAAATATCGTCTTGATAGAAGATGCTCTTTACCACTTCAGCTATAACCTTACTCTTTATCTAGGCTTAACTTATGTGAATTCTTTTGAAAGCCTCCAAAGTTATTATGTGTTACTCTTTCAACCATGGAAAATAGAACGCGGGGGGGGGGGGGGGGAG
>CAVNYN010239777.1:0-21475 GCA_963692815.1 Nyctanthes arbor-tristis | reverse complement strand
CCCCCCCCCCCCCCCCCCCCCCCCCCCCCCCCCCCCCCCCCCCCCCCCCCCCCCCCCCCCCCCCCCCCCCCCCCCAGCATTGGTCTATTTTCTTTCTGAATAATGCTATTTGTTCAATCTCTAGTCTAGTTAGTATTTTCTCATTAGATGTTAAATAAGTGAATATCCCAACATGTTTATAGTTATGCACTCATTCTTCAATTTAAAAGTGTTAATTAGATTGGAGACCGGTATCCAGTCTAAATAAATAGTTCTACTCTTTTTTTCTAGCACCCATCTCCGTCTAAATATTATTATGACACCCATATGAGTGACGTGACTGTATGTATGCATGCACGCTATGTATGGGTACTAGAAAACTTTCTTACATAGAGTGATGTACCCGTATTCAAATGTCACATAGGCCTTAGGAACCATGGAAGCTGCAAACAAAATCTAAAACCATTTCTTTGGCTTCATGGTAAAACCAAAGGATCAATAAATTCCAGTACTATAGTTCAATACTTCAACTATATACTATTAACTATTACTTAAACAGAAGGCAGAAGCTTGAAGCCCCATTTCTCAAGATGACTCGGCTTCTCCTACAAATGTCATGGTTGATTCACGAAACAATGCCTTTGCGATCGTGACAATAGGGGAGGGGTTAATATACTTTCCGTTAATTAAAGTACGTTCATTTTCCATGTAAAAGTGAAAGAATAATACTAAATAGTATCAGTGTTGTTGAGCATCTGTTTGGGTGACAATATGCAGGGCCAGTCCTAGGCCGAGGCGGATGAGGCAGCCACCTCAAGCCCAGGACGAATAGGGGCCCAAAAGTCTTTGTTATGCCTGGCCCAATATACATGTATTCCTTTTTTTTTTCAAATGCTTTTGGGGCCCAATTTTGGAAACAAAAGGCCCAATTTTTAATAATTTAAGGGCCAATTCATGAAAACTTAAGGGCCCATTTGGCCCAAAAATAAAATTTCGAAATTCGGATTTTAAAGAAGAAAAAAAAAGGAAAATTATTACAAACAAAACGCTGGTGTTGAGGCTCAATTACCCAAATCCCTAAATTCCAAATTATCCCCAATTGGAAATTGAAGAACTCTAATCTTGGCAATCAATCCCTTTCCCTCTCAAAGCCATTACCTGTCGACCGCCCACCCGTCCAGACTCCGGCGTCGTTGCTATCATTTCTGCTGCTCCAGAGTCGCTGCTGCCGTGCTGCCGTCCAGACGCCGCCCGATTCCAATGCTGCTGCGCCACCTTCTGCTTCTGCCGCCGCCACCACCAGCCGCCTGCGTATGAGGTTAGAAGCGATTTCTCATTTCCATTTTCTGAGATCAATTCTGTGTTTACCTAGATGTAATTATTCTAGTAATTTACTTTTTCATTTGTATGTTTATTGAGTATATTTCTCTGTGGGTTACAGAAAATTGTTACAGTTTGGGGAAATGATGTCTGTCACAGATGAGAAGTTAGAAGTTATTGTACCTAAATTAAATAGAAATGGGATATTTGTCTGTGAAATTTAGTTGAATTCTCTAGTTTACGGATTGCCCTTTGTTGGCCCCATGGACCTGGTAATTTTTTGTTGAATTAGCTGGTGATTTTCTTCTGAATTATTTGGTCTTGGGGTCATTTGAAAGACAGTTGACTAGAATTCGTTAACTTGGTGGCTGAATTTGGTAATTAAAGGTCATCACATTTTTTCAGTTTCTGAAACTTTGGTTGTTAATGTCCTTCCTCTAGAATTCCCTTTGTCATAAATTTTCATTGTTTTATTTTGTTATGTGTTGTTTGTTTTCCTTTAAAGTTTTTATTATAACCATTATTATGCAGCATAATTGGCATGTAGTCCTAATAGATTATCTTCTGATTTGCTGGCTGAAAGGTTTCTTTCAAACAAAAAATCCTTTTTTTTTTGGGGAATGTTGGTTACAAAATTTTAGGTATTGAATTCATTTAGATAATGGCTTTAGATGAGAAGAGTTGTTAAAGGTTATGGTAAAAAAGTGAAGGAATACAATACCAAGAAAAAAATTTTCGAGGGCGCTGCCCCTGAACCCCCAAGGAGGGGGCTCCGCCCCCTTCCAACCCTCAGTTGTTACTTGTTATAAGGGTCCATTTTTTGGAGTTTGTCTAGGGCCCCAGTAACAACAGGACCAACACTAACAACATGTGAGGCTTGAAATGATAAGTGGAGTTAAATGTGTATATATGTGACTCACTTAATTTAATTCACCATTTAATACCAAATGAAAGGAGTTGAACACTATTGGTACTGTATATAGTACTCCCTGTATCCCACAAAAACTCCGTGACGTACTAATAAACAATGTATATAAATATGTTTAGACATGCGACCAGATATATGCGTTTATTGGGACTGTGTAAACATGTGACCCACACATAATTCAATTTATCATTTAATACCAAATGAATAGGAGTTGATTACTATTGGTACTGTATATAATAATCCATAGGGTTAACTTCACAAAAGGTCCCCATACCTTTGAGTTAAGAATCGATTGGGTCTCCAACTTTTTTTTAGCTCTCATGCGTCCCCAACTTTTCGTAAATTGCACGATAGGTCTTTTTTTGCCACTATTCCGTTAATTTTTCACAAAAATGACAGTTATACCCTTATATTTTAATTTTAAAAACAAAATATCTAAAAATAATAAAAAATTTTAAAAAGTAAAAATAAAAAAACTTCCCACAAATTTCTAGCAGCACAAATTGGGGGAGGTGAAGCCCCCCATTTTGCTGCTAGAAATGGCTTTTTAGGTAGCATTCCAGCGGCCATTTTCCGACGGCCTTGGAAGGGGAAGTGAGGGGTGGTTGGGTGGTGTTTTCTTTTTATTTTTTTAAAATATTTTGTTTTTAAAATTAAAAAGTAAAGGGTATGATAGTCATTTTTTTAAAATATTAACAAAATAGTGGCAAAAGAACCTATTGTGCGAATTTTTGAAAGGTTGAGGACGCAGAAGAGTGAAAAAAAATTGGGGACCCAGCCAATTTTTAACTCAAAGGTTGAGAACTTTTTTGTGAAATTAACCCTAATCCTCTAATTTTACTTTTAAAAGTGAAGAGTGGTGTTTGGCTCTCTGAACCGACTCTCTATAATTTAATAGCTACAAGTTTTAGTAGCGCTCCTACTGAGAGCTACTCGCTTCTCGTTGTCAATGGTTTATGTGTAGTTATTATTATTTTAATATTCATTACTTCTTATTTTTGAAATGTGTCAAAATTTGTTACTTAACTCATTTTACATTCACAATTGAATGGTATAGCTTGCAATAATAAGTCGATAGCAATATAGGGTTTGAGTGTTCATTCAAGATTTAGCCAAAAGTTTTGCGCAAGTTCTATTTTATCAATACTTTCAGAAGTGTCAGATATTTCTATTGTCCAACTGTCATTTTGTTTTATTGATACTTTTAGAAGTATCGGTACTTTCACTATCCAACTGGTCTGTGTCATAAGTTAGTCCGTCAATTCGGTTCTAGGAATGATCTTTTAAAATCCATTATTTACATCAACCAAGGCCTACAGTTTGCAGTGATGAGGTCGTTGATTCCTCGTAGGCCTGTCTCGATAATATAGGCATATGCACAACCTTCCAAGGCATCCAAAGAGCTCAATTAACATATTAAATAGACTTCGTCCAAGCACCTAAAATTTTGAAAAATACGGAAAACAATGAATATATAATATTCAGTGATGAACCTTTACACATATAAGTTTTCTTTTAAAAACGTGAGTTTGGGCCTGAATTATATTATAGACCTATCTTACCCCCGAGCGCTTAATATAACTTGTTCGGTTAGTCCTAGTACCATAACATATCACAAGGGTTTGATCATAAATTGCATAGGTGACTCACAAAACCATAACTTATCATGAAAGTTTGATTATAGACTATCTTGGTAGTCTCTGACGACCCAACTTGAAAAAAAAAAAGAGCCTTGGCACCTGACATTTTATATACTGAATATAATTCTTTTCTGAAACTAATTAGGAGGATCTTGATGCAATTCCTTTTCTTTGTAAGCACTTGTCCTTTTACTTGCTATGCATAAGATGAATTGAATCAGATAACTTACTTTACATAGTATAACTTATCTCATCACTGGTTCCACCATGAACAATACTTGCCATTAGAGAAAATTCCTTGAATAATAGCACTATCATCATCATAGATTATAATCACATGAATTTTCTCAAATAATAGTACTATCGTCATCATGGATTACAAACACGTGAATTTCTCAAATAATCTATACAAGTATATTTAAAGAACACATACAAAGGGGTGTAAAGATCACTCACATCCAATCCACACTTGGAATTATTAAGTTCTGCTTTCCTTTGCTTCCTCCTTAGCTCATCTTTGTCTTAAATTTTATATTCTCTACTATAAGTTTTTTGAGTATACTCAAAAGGATTCCTTTACTAATTTAGAATATGGTTTTCCTTTATATTCTCTCTCTTATAGGTGAATGATGTATACTATAATTTTAGTGCATTGGAAATATAATTTTCTTATGTAAATGATGTAACTGAGTAGTTGAGGGACGTATGTTAAATCATAAGGCACCAATAAAATAATAATTTGTAAGAGAGAGATTATGGTGCAAGGAAAAATGGGAGGAAAGATGCCAATTTAATGCAATTAGTTTGCAGCAGTGTTTTGACATGTGGCTTCTATTAATTGAATGTCATTAAGACCAATAGGATGCTTCCATGTTTTCTCTTATTTTTCCCAAATGGCTAATGTGTTGTCTCACTATATGATTGCCACTTGGCAGCCATGTATTTACTATTATTTTTTTCCATTTTTTTTGCTCTTCCGATCTTTTTGTCGACTCGCCTTTGACTTAATTTTGAAAAGTCAAATGAAATCCAAATAAAAAGTTTTTGGTGTCTATGCGGAGCTCTTATGGAATACTATATAATAATAGAATTTCAGAAACTCTAAAATCAATAATGATAAGAAAAGCAAAAACATTCTAAAGTGAACAACTAAAGTCGTGTATTACAAATATTAACTTATTTTGCATTTATCATTTATCTTTTAGTCACTCAATCATAAAAAGAGTTCTATTCAACAATAAAAATCATAATGCAAGGAGGTGAATTTCGTGGATCGTTACAGTTTCAATGCTAATTCTTTTTTCTTTATCAAAGTTAGATTCAATTTTAATGGTCATGAACAGTGACAGACCTATTAAAGGCCTGGACCGAGCTCGGTCCATGCCCAAATATAATTTTATTATTATTATTATTATTCTTTTTTTGGCAAAATATAATTCTTTGTTTTTGAAAGGCCCAATTATAATTCCAGCCTAAAGCCTAAACTCAAACTTTTTTTTTTTAATTATTTAGTTAGCTCAATACTAAAAATAAATCCAAAACGGGAAGCAATTTGTCGACATATCTAGTTAGCCCAATACCAAAAATAAATTCAAGTTTACTTGTTATCTATTTTATGATATATCTAGGAGAATAGAGACTTTTTTATCTGTTGTGCTACAATATCTATTTGTCGACATATCTAGTTAGCCCAATACCAAAAATAAATTCAAGTTTACTTGTTATCTATTTTATGATATATCTAGGAGAATAGAGACTTTTTTATCTGTTGTGCTACAATATCTATTTGTCGACATATCTAGTTAGCCCAATACCAAAAATAAATTCAAGTTTACTTGTTATCTATTTTATGATATATCTAGGAGAATAGAGACTTTTTTATCTGTTGTGCTACAATATCTATTTGTCGACATATCTAGTTAGCCCAATACCAAAAATAAATTCAAGTTTACTTGTTATCTATTTTATGATATATCTAGGAGAATAGAGACTTTTTTATCTGTTGTGCTACAATATCTATTTGTCGACATATCTAGTTAGCCCAATACCAAAAATAAATTCAAGTTTACTTGTTATCTATTTTATGATATATCTAGGAGAATAGAGACTTTTTTATCTGTTGTGCTACAATATCTATTTGTCGACATATCTAGTTAGCCCAATACCAAAAATAAATTCAAGTTTACTTGTTATCTATTTTATGATATATCTAGGAGAATAGAGACTTTTTTATCTGTTGTGCTACAATATCTATTTGTCGACATATCTAGTTAGCCCAATACCAAAAATAAATTCAAGTTTACTTGTTATCTATTTTATGATATATCTAGGAGAATAGAGACTTTTTTATCTGTTTTGCTACAATATCTATTTGTTTTTATTTGTCATTAATGGATAAATAGTAGTTAAAGTTATTATATATACTTGTGATTTGTGTCTTTGAGAGAATATTATTATATTTCATGTTTGACTTAAACTAATTTATAAAGGCGACTATGTCAATTTTTTTTAAATTTTTATGTATTCTAACATTTCTAGTGCAATTTCATTTTCAAAAATTAATAGTATAAAAAAATTCGGGGCCGCAGCCTCGGAACCCCTAGAAAGGGGGCTCTGCCCCCTTCCAACCCCGGTTGTTTTTCTCTAAATTCAACTTGATCCTATATAAAATCTTGTATCCCCCTAGTCATGAACATATAGGAATATGAAATAATAATTTAAATAAACAATAAAATAAATGTTTCTTAGAGCAAGTAAACTAAAGAGATAAAACTGGCTCAGGTCTGAGAATTAGTATCTGTCTCTTGCAGTAGTGTGTAAAAGCTAAAGTCGAGAATTTAGAGAAAATTCCATTAAAAGGAGAAAATTTTCAGTACTCTATGAATACTCTGTTATTATATTTCAGACTAATCAGCAACTCACACATGGGTTTAAAAGTCCTAAAATTAATGGAGCCCAAAAACCCACGTGTAGCTTCTTCATTGATTTGAAGTACCCTAATAATGTACTCTAGAGTACTTAAATTTTTCCCCTCAAAACCCTTCTTATATTGCTATAACTGTAACTAGCACATCCATCACTACAAAAAACCGTGGCTTCAGAAATGGATTTTCCCGTTCTTAAAACCATAAAATCTGTTCCTGTAAGTTGTTAAGAACGGATTATTTCGGATAGAAATTCCGTTACTTTTCTAGTGGTGGTTGAAAATATCCTAACCAAAATTCCACTGGCAATCATTTCAAACCGAAAATCCGTCGGTAATCAAGAACAGAAATTCCGTCCCAAGTACTTTACCTTCATCCAAAGAAATTCCGTAGCTGAAAGCATTCACCATTGCAAACGGAATTTCTGTAAAAAAAATTACGTACATAATTTTAGTTTGAAATTCCACTAACGAAATTTTTTGTTGCTGAAATCATAGAACATTACCGATGGATATTTAGCAGGTAAAATCAGAAACCATTAGCTATGAAATTTAGTCAGAAAATACTGCACACTAAACCGGTGTTCACTCAAGACCGATGCCAACCGAACCAGCACTGAACGGATTTTAGTTCGGTCGGTTCGGTTTAACAATATTTTAGATTTTTTATCTTTAAATTGTTTTTAATTTTGGACTATCACAAATTTTAAGAAAACATCTCGTTGGAGTTGGACCCTAAGAATGAAATAAAAATACTTAAGGGTAAAATGGACAACTCAGCAATATAGCTAACTCATTCAACACTTGAAATTTCAATGTGAATGCCTTCCTTTAGATAATTAAAAACCGCCGCCAATAATTTGTGGATTTTCCATGTGGGACTTATGTCTTCCTATTCCTCTGATTCAAAATGTATTTCTTTTATTATAGTCAAAAGTCAAAGTTCAAAACCAAAAAACAGAAGATACATTCCTTGAAGTCTAAAGATGTCGAGAGTGGAGGAGACGAAGGAGAGGCTGGCGGGGGGTTCCTTCTAGCGCCGGACTTCTAATCTTTGAGACTTCGTGTTTTTCTTCTATTTGGTCTCTTCATTTATGCAATATGTGGCTTCATGACGGCAGAATTCTATTTATTTTCCCCCTTTCAGATTTGTGGCTTTATGAAGTTTTTGTGAGGCTTCTATAGATTTTCAAATTTTTGTGTGGCTTCTGAGTTTCTTTATATCTGATCTTAGATTTCTGGATTTGTCTTGTGCAAATTTTTCTTAAATTTGGTTGGGTTTTTTCATTCAATTGCTGATATTCCGTCAGTTTTGTGGTTTCAGTTTGGGTTATCAGTGGTTTGGCATGGTTTGATTTGACTCTGTCCGGTTTAACTCGGTTTACACCCTCTAACCCACCAATTGAACTGATTTGGATTACATCCTCTCACAAACTGACCGAACCGAACCAGAAAACTGGCAAAACTAACCAACTTGGTCCGGTTCATTTCATCGAGTTAACTTGGTTAAAATGAACACTCCTAGTTCTCACATATTATCCGACAATTCAAAAGTCGATTGAAGGTTATCCAATAAATAATCGATTCGTGTTCTGTGAAGGGAGAGAATAATTGGTTGAGAATGAGATAATGGAAGAAAAGTAAAGTAGATAATTTAGGAATAATGATGAAACTACATCAAGAATAAAAAAAAATTAAAAAGAAAATATAGTACACCAGTTACGTTACCAGTGACATCATCACTGGGCTTACAATGCCACTCCAATGGCGAGAAAATACAAAACTAAACAAACTTATCTTATTATTAATATATATTGATTATTAAGTTCAGATTTACCAATGAAAGAATTGGTACAGAAAATCGGTTCGAAACATCAAAACATCTTCGCCAACGGAAAATTGGTTCCAGCTAGGAATAAAACTTCGTCAACCGAAAACTGGTTCCAGATAGGAATACAACTTAGCCAACCGAAAACCTGTCATTGATTACCAACGGAAAATATTTCGTTTAAGAAATTTAGGAACACTATTGTTAATAATAAAATCACATTCAGCAATAGAAAATCGGTTGGAAATATGAATACACATTCACCGGCCACCAGTAACTTGTTGCTAATCTCCAACGGATTTAATTTTGATACCAATCAGCCGTTCATAAAAATGATCACGAATTGGTTAACAGGAAATCGGTTGCTTAATAACAACTGAATTTTCTGTCGGCAAAAATCCGTTTCTAACACTACAGTAGCAGCCAAAATCCAATTTCTAAGTGATTTACGTATCCGTTTCTAAGTGATGTTAGTTTTTGTCATTTAACAGCGTTAAAACCATGTTCCAATTACAAATCCAAAATTATTCCCTCAAAGTTAAAATATCGAAGTGTTTATCTAGTTCATAAGGATCATGGTTTTTGCTTAGTTTTCATCCTTTAAAGACTTGATTAATTCTCCAAGCTTATTTCTAGTGAAACTCATAAGCAATCTCTAGGGGGATAATACTCATTAGGACAGCGATTTCAAATTGTGTTCTAGCCATGAATCTTACGTGATTTTGTTCTATACGATCTCGTGATTTTTCTGTTGTTTGTTGCCGTGTGATTCTTTATGTTCTTCTTCTATTATTATTGGTTGTGTTTCAGATTCCAACCGTCATGAATTTTTCCAACAAAACCTTTGTACTAAATTCTTATACACTCTTTAATGTCTCATATCCGAAACAAAGAGATCGAACAACTACACTATATAATCATCATAATCGACAGAATCACGAAAGAACCCTCGAGTTTTGACGCGTTATTAGTAGTACACTAGTACTGTAGACAGAACCCTTCAAAATGCCGAACCATTTTGCATGTAAAACGTCAACCAGACCTCATTCACTCTGTTCTGAAGCTGGAATGGAGGATCATATTGTGCAACAATGTACTCTGCCGCATTCTGGCCAGAGAAGCCCTTGTTGACAGCAGCCGACCAGGTGGTTCCGGCAAGACTAGCATACAGGGCGGCCACTTCCTTGCCGATTTGGTCGTCTTGTACAAAACCCCCAAATTGCCTTACAGCGGCATAAATTCGTCCCCATTTTTGCACATGCAGCCCTTTAGCGGTAGGTGGATTTGGTTGGTTCTCTTTGGCCACATAGAAACTCACAACAAAAGATGAAGCACGGCTGGTTCCTCCACTCGGTTTTACTTGGGTGACTACCGGACCCGTCATCTCTATTGCCTGATTTTTGCTGTTGTTGCCCTCGATATAGCTGAATAGCCTGCATGGGTGAAAGAATTTCATCAATTAAAAATAAATTTTTACTGCCAAAAAAAGTGGAGGAAAAATATTTAATCCCCGGTCATGCTAAGAACTTCATTAAATTCGAGAAAAAGGTGACAAACAAATTAGTAGCTTCAAAGTTGAAAAAAAAAAAGAAAAGACCATACATAAAATCCTTACTGGTGGAAGCCGGTTCTGGTGGCTTTGACGAGGGAAATGTCATCAATAGGATCCGTAGACGTCCAAATGCAGGAATTAAAATGGCGAATCTGAAAGTCATTTCTAGTATGAATCACGTCGTACTTGGGGCACTCAATTTCGTCACATGTGGGTGGAAACACGATGGCCTTTTCGCCATTATCTCCCGGCCACAAGCTCAGACCTGTGCTGCAGAGAAGGCTGAGAAGAAAGATGCGATTGAAGATTGTTAGAGAAGCCATTGTTGTGGGGGATTTGTTTTGATTAGAGGAATTGCACAGACTGGGAGGTCTAGAAATTAGTTGGTATTTATTGACAAAGATTTTACTCTCCATAAAAATGGACCGCTTTCCCTTTAAATTGTACTCCCTCATTCTCAATTATTTGGTCAACTTTGCTTTTTCATAAAATTAAGAATACATTAATTGTTACGAAAAAAATTTGTGAACTGTGTTCTAATTTATGCTTATTTACTAGTAATTAATTTTTAAATTGGTAGGGACAACTACAACATTAAATATGGTATATGTGTTTGTACAATTTGTACAATAATATACTCCTTTCGTCTCAAAAAGATGGTTCACTATTCTATTTTCATTCGTCCCAAAAGATAGTCCACTTACCATATTAAACATGTATTTAATATTTCATTCATATGTACTCTTAATTAATTATTGTTATTCAACTACCTTTGCATTGAAAATATTTAAAACAATTAATGACATAAGGGTATATATGAAAAAATAAGGTAAAATTAAAAGTTCTAATCAAATTATTACTTAATAATCCTTAATCCACGTTAAATTACATATCCGACTATCTTTGTAGGATGGAGGGAGTAAAATAAATTCTTTAATATGAGAACAAGACTATAATTTGGATGAACAAAAAGGAAATCTGGATTATATAAATGGTACAGGGAAGAAATATATATACTAGGTTTCTTATATACTCATATTTAAGGTATATTGTTATCAACAAAATAAATCTAATAAGTGAAATAATTACTACCTCCGTCCCATAATTAAAGACAGTTATGTATTTTTTTTTTTTTGGTCGGTCCCAAAACATATAACATTTTCTTTTAAAAAAATGATGCTGAAGTACTACATCCTTCTCATAAAGATAATCCTATATTTCTTTCTAATTCGTCTCAAAATATAAACTACTTTCTTTTAAAAATGTAGTTAAAATATTAATTTTTCTTTATGTTCCTATTTAATGTAGTCTAGGATCGTAGTTATTTTGACACAAATTAATTAATGATGGCTAATATAGTTGAAGTGTTACAATTTATGCATTTTTCCATATGCACATTTATGTTTCATTAATGGTTTGAAAATACTTTCAATAATCAATACATAGGTAAATGATTGATGCAGAGTAGTAACAAATACATTAACTACTAGGGGCATATATTAAAATAAAAAATTAAAGACGTGTTCAATATACACTACAAGAAATAGGAGCTATAGCGGCGACATTTTGCGGCGACGTCAGACGTTGTTGCTATAGCGTTGGCAACAGCGGCGACTCTGAGTCGCCGTAGTAGTCGTCACCCTATACCAGCGACGTCATAATGTCGTCGTGATATCACCGCTGTAGGATATGTCTATAGGGACGACAAGTGATATCACCGCTGTATATTGGTATCTATAGCGACGATGTATAAAAGTCGTCGCTATATTTCTTGCTCTAAAATGACGACCCATAAATGTCGTTTCTATATGATTGACTGTAAAATTTCCTGCCTTTGTTCTTGTATTTAGCGATGGAAAATCGTTACTACAAGGAAGATAGTCGTCACTATAGTTATAATAATCTATCTAATATTTATTATAAAACAAGGTAATAACAGAAAGTCAAGTTAGTCTAGTTGGCAAGGTACCATGTCTTTGCATTGAAGGTGATGGGTTTGACTCCTCACATAGACAAAGCAATGTGTACTGGGCCGGGTCGGGTCGGGTCGGGATGAATAAGTGACGGGTCGGGTTAAAATAACCAAAACTCATTGAATTTATAGCCGCAACAATTAGCAGCGACACGGTCGCGGGACAAACAAATATAGTATATTCAACTATCTTTGTAGAAAGGTAGGAGTATTAAAGTTGAATAATTATTAAATGCAAATGGTACAATAGGAAAAAATGATGTTAAATTTTTTTTAATACTATTAAATGAACTTTTCTAAATCTCTTTGACAATAGGAGAAATATTATCTTTGTAGAACAAAGGTAGTATTAGTTTTCTTAGAGCATTCGCATTGGTAATGTTAAAATTAACTCTCTACATAATAAAAAATAAAGTTTTTAGTGATTATTAAAAGACATCTAAACAAGCTAAATTTAACTACTAATTTTTGTCACATTGGTGACTTTAACTAGAATTGTTAAATTTAACCATTAATTTAGTAGTCAAATGATGGACCAATCCTAATTTAAGTAAATTAAATAAAAAAAGATAAAGGGTGAGCCAATTTCAATTTAATTAAAAAAAAAGAAATATTACTACCTAAGGTGTTACGTTTATGTTAAAATTAACAACAAAACTAATAGCTTGTTAAAAAAATAACTATTTTAATACCACTAATGTAAGTTGTTTTTTGAGCCGGTAACTAATAATTCCACTAATAATCTATTTTAGCACTACCAATATGGATGCTTATTGTCCTTATTTATTATGCATTATTAAAAAAATATAAAATTATTAAAGTGGAATAATTAATAAATGAAATCGTATATTTAGAAAACGATGTTAAATTTGTTTTTTCCAATACCATTAAATAAGAATGATTGGATTATATTTGTGAGATGGTGACAGTAGAATTTAAAAGATATAATCCATTCCGTCCTCAAATATGTAGTCTATTATTTTGTTTTGGGATGTCCCAAATATATAGTCATATTTCTTTATTAAAAATCTAATTTGCATCATTACAAGGACCATTCTGAAGTTTTCGAGGGCCGTAAGCAACTTTTAAATTAAAATTTTGTAAGGGCCCTAGGGTAAATCTTATATAACAAAGATTTAATTGTAAAAAAAAATATTAATAGATTAAATATATATAAATAAAATGGAAATATGAGTTAAATAGATTATTAGTTATACTTATAAATTAACTTTCCTTTTCTTCTTCATCAACTAAGAATTGTTCGTATATATCCCGGAATCAAATATTTGTGGTTCTTGTTCGCATATCTCCCGGAATAGGAATATATTAGTACATTCGTTAGCATCTATTGCCTTACATTCTTCTTTCGCCAGAGTTTGGCTGGATTGTATCCCGTTTTTTCTCTCGCCTTTTATTGGCGATGGTTTGAATGAATGAGTTTGTTTCTTTAAAAAAAAAAAAACTAAGAAATGTCATTTTTATATATATTCTATTCCATACTTAAAATGTAAATATTTGAACTTTCATTAAGAGTTTTTTAAATTTCGAAGCACTTTTTGTTAAGTACTACCTGCATGCCAAAAAGATAGTCCAATATTTTATTTTTGACCGTTTTAAAAAGATAGTCCAGTTACTATATTAAACGTGTATTTAGTTTTTTATTTTTATATTTGCCCCTATTCAATTAATAAATTTAACCTGTTTTGATACACACACAAATTTTAGGGAAAAACATTCTACTAATTTGAATTCTTATGATTTAAGGTCATCACACTGTATGTAACTATTAATCAACAGTTGGACGTTGGATTATTAAAATATATCATTTAAAATAATTATACACCATATTTAAAAATGACAATTAAATGTTAATTTGATTCCGACATTTCTCTTTAGTTTATATATCTTTTAATTTGCGAGGTATTTACTAGCAAAGATCTCCCAAACTCAGGGGCGGTGCCAACTATACTCGGGCACACTCAATTTTGGCAAAAAAGTAATTTTTAACCATATAAATATTTATAAAAAATAATAATAATATATAAATTAATATTTATCTACATTTTCAACACACTCATATCGTCGGCGGGCTCCATCCTTCTGCGCGCACACAGACCCAAACTCTAAATTGGTAGCTGAAGTTCATTATCAGCTCAAGGCTCAAGGTTAATGTTCTACGTTTGACAATAAATTAAAATAAATTTTGTACGGTCAATCTCTTAATCAAATCGAGATATTCTCGTCAAAACATAAAATTTCTAGCTTTATTTACATATTGTAAAGAATACATTCTTGTAAAATTATTATAATAACATCAAATCTTTGGTCCATGTATCAGATTATTGCATTATATTGAAAGAATGCCTTATTACATCTCATTCCATGGAAGATTATTATTTCAGTTACAAGCAAGACTATGAAAATACATTACTTCTTTTTTCCCCCTCTCTCCAATGTATGTTCATTATTCAAACAAGTCACTGTTAGTGATGATGATGATGAGTGTGATCGGATGGAGTCGTTGTTATCATGTCAAGAGCTTGAGGATGATTTTTGGCTGATCTGGCGTGCGAATTTCCCCCTGCAACCTCGGTTTTCTTGATTTCTTCTTCAATGTCCACATCATCGTCAATGGTTAATCGAACAGTTTTTGTTCCATGTGGACCGGGAACAATGTCTTCATGGACTCTTATGTGTTCATCAATTTTCACTTTTTCGGTTTCTTGAATGGTTCTCTTCCTCTTCTTCAGAAAGCAAAAAAGAGCGGCGGCGAGTAATGCAAGGAAGAATAATCCGCCTAATGAGACGAGAACAATGATGATGACAGTGTGGTGTCCTGGACTTGGTGATGGTGGTGGTGGAAAGACCGGATGGGGTGGAGATGGAACAATATGGGGCGGTGGTGGGGGGAAGATGGGGTGATGGGGTGGAGGTGGAACGATATGAGGTGGTGGTGGAGGAAAGACCGGATGGGGCGGAGGTGGAGAAATATGAGGTGGTGGTGGAGGAAAGACCGGATGGGGCGGAGGTGGAGAAATATGAGGTGGTGGTGGAAAGATCGGATGGGGTGGAGACGGAATGACATGAGGTGGTGATGGTGTGATAGGTGGATGTGGTGGTGCAACTTTCGGAGGCGAAGGCGGTGGGAACTTTGGCGGTGATGGAAAATTGTGAGGTGGTGTGGGAGGGAAGTATGGGAAGTAGTTTGGATTTGTAGCCATTGCAATTGTATCCAAAATATTGTATACTTAAAATGATTCTTGTAATTACCACAAGACCGGTTGGAGATTGAAGGTTTGGGATGCCTATATGTAGTGATAATTTACAAGGTATTAAAATAAATTGTACTATTTAAGTTTATTACTTGTAAGTCTTGTTTTGCTTGAAACTCATTCTAAGAATAAGAAGGGGTAGCATTGATTGCATTCAAATTCACTCTTTTAGTTTTGCAGATTTCGTCCTCAGATGATGTTGATGGGTTCATTTAATTTCCATCATCATAATTGTAGTAGTATATAGTGTAATAAAAATGGATAAGTTTTCGTGGCAAAAAAAAAAAAAAAATGGATAAGTTTTCTTTCATGCAAACTTTTCACCCTTTAAACTTGACACGAATAGAATTTGACTCACACAGCCGACGCACGCAATACGATAGAGAGAAAAAGAAAGCAAAAAAAAAAAAAAAGGAAAGAAGGTTTGTTCTCTGTTCAGTATGATATATAACACCAGTGATACTTAGCAGTGGTATCTCTATGTGTGTGTGTGTGTGTCAATACATGTGACATTAAGTACTTATTTGATTCTCATTATTCTCCCAACTTATAATTTAACATGCTACTAATTTGATATTTGATTTGACAACTGTTTAATTACAACCACATATTTCAAACATTTTTATATTTCCAAGGGTTAATTTCACAAATTGTTTCCAATATTTGAGTTAAGTATCAGTCGAACCCCAACTTCTTTTTCTACCTCTATATCAGCCGAGTCCCCAACTTCTTTTTCTACCTCTTGGGTCCCCAATCTTTCATAAATTCACAGGAAATGTCCTTAACTTTTTGAAAATGATCATTATACTCCTTAACTTTCTAATTTAAAAAAGTTTAAAAATATATTAAAAAAAAAAAAGAAAACACCCAACCCACCGCCACCCGACCCTCCCCCTTCCAATAGTGGCCGCCAGAAATAGCAGCATTTTGGCTGCCAAAAAGGAGGAGGAGGGTGGTGGATCCCCCTTAATTTGCTGCCAGAAATGGTTTGCTGCCATTTCCGGTGGTGAATCCCCTCTTTTTTGGTCGCCAGAAATGGCAACAAAGTGCTGCCATCTCTGGCTGGCAGCACTTTGGCTGCTGTCATGTTTCCGGCGGCCTATCGATGCTGCCATTTCCGGTTGCCACTCTGGGAAGCGTGGGGTGGGGTTGGGGTAGGGGTGGCGTGGGTTCGTTCTTTTTTAATTATTTTAAATTTTTTAAAAAAATTAAGAGGTATAATGGTCATTTTTATGAAAAATTAACAGAATAGTGACAAAAAAGACTTTTCTTATGAATTTATGAAAAATTGGAGACCCAGGAGGTCGAAAAAAGTTGGAAATTCAGCCGATACTTAATTCAAATGTTGGGGACGATTTGTGAAATTTACCCAATTTTCAATATACATTCTACTTTTCTTATCATTATAATTTCTCCAAATTTGAACAAATAATAAGAATCTGCTCTGAATTATATAAGTGAAATTAAAAGTATAAACATATGACCAACTTAATTTAACTTTTCATTTAATACTATATATAAACTTTTGCAGCATGACTCTTGTTTGAACAAATAATAAGAATCTGCTCTGAATTATATAAGTGAAATTAAAAGTATAAACATATGACCAACTTAATTTAACTTTTCATTTAATACTATATATAAACTTTTGCAGCATGACTCTTGTTTGAACAAATAATAAGAATCTGCTCTGAATTATATAAGTGAAATTAAAAGTATAAACATATGACCAACTTAATTTAACTTTTCATTTAATACTATATATAAACTTTTGCAGCATGACTCTTGTTTGAACAAATAATAAGAATCTGCTCTGAATTATATAAGTGAAATTAAAAGTATAAACATATGACCAACTTAATTTAACTTTTCATTTAATACTATATATAAACTTTTGCAGCATGACTCTTGTTTGAACAAATAATAAGAATCTGCTCTGAATTATATAAGTGAAATTAAAAGTATAAACATATGACCAACTTAATTTAACTTTTCATTTAATACTATATATAAACTTTTGCAGCATGACTCTTGTTTGAACAAATAATAAGAATCTGCTCTGAATTATATAAGTGAAATTAAAAGTATAAACATATGACCAACTTAATTTAACTTTTCATTTAATACTATATATAAACTTTTGCAGCATGACTCTTGTTTTCTTTTACATGGTAGGAATTGCAGAGCAATCAATTTATAGTAAGCCATATTAGATTTCAGAGTATTATCTGGAATGTCACTGTACTTTTAAAAAGTTATCTCAAATGCCATTGTATTTTCAAACTCACTTGATATGCTACTGACTTGTCAAAGTGTTATCCCATTTACCACCCCCGTGAAGAATGTAACGGACTTGATTACATGGCTAACAGAATTTACCACGTAATATTTTTATCATTATTTTTTTAACTGGGTATTTACGCACTGACAAATGAGATAACATTTTCACGAGTTTAATGGTATAAGAGGAAAGTATTAAAGTCCAATGGCACTAAAACTTTTCTCATATACCACTAAACTAGGGAAAATATTATCTCATTTGCCTCTCGGTTAACACCCGGTTAAAAAATAACAGTCAAGATACCGCATGGTAAATTCCGTTAGCCATGTCATCAAGTCAGTTAAT
This sequence comes from Nyctanthes arbor-tristis, assembly GCA_963692815.1. NCBI lineage: Eukaryota > Viridiplantae > Streptophyta > Magnoliopsida > Lamiales > Oleaceae > Nyctanthes > Nyctanthes arbor-tristis. The sequence continues at coordinate 3,435 of CAVNYN010239777.1, read as the reverse complement.
TTTTTAATGAAGGTTGCAAACGAGATAACACTTTTACAAATTTAGTGGCATATTAAGTGAGTTTTAAAGTACAATGACATTTGAGATAATTTTTTGAAAGTAAAATGGCATTTCGGGTAAATTTTAAAATACAATAGTATTTAAGATAACTTTTTAAAAGTACAGTGACATTTCAAGTAATTGACTCTTAGATTTCATGTCTATCTTTAATGATCCCATCATGTATATCTTTGGGGTGTGCACACTTCTAGATGAGGAAATATAAAATATTTTAATGATCAGATTAATAAGGGTACTGTTTTCTGTACGAAAAAAGATGGAAAAGAAAATTTCCAATTGGGCAGAAACAATCGCACCTTCCTCTTTAATTTCTGTTTTCTACAAGAAAATGGGTTGAAAAACACTTCCTCGAACTTCCTCGGTCATAAAGTAAAATTCTATTTCTATTTTGATTAATTTTTGTGTCAAACATACATATATACAGGGCATAACAATGTAATTAAGTTCATATATATATATATATATATATCAGTTTTCCACAGTGGTAAGTAGGAAGATCATTAATTAATTATCTAGCATAATAATTCTTACCTAAACTAGAGATTTGAATTGTTAGGCAATAGTTGGATGTTCAAAATTTTGGCCAAAACATTTGAGTTCGAATCCCACACACCCTCATCTACTATCTCCTCTTATAATTAGATAGATAAATAAATAAATTTTCTACCTAAACTAGCTTGAAAAGTATCTTAAATGATATTAAAACTAATCTATGAGCTGCAAATCTCAAAGCCCATCAAGAAACCCAATAAAATTGCACGTTGTCACAGGTCCTGAAATTAAAACACAGATCCTGAAATTAAAATTAGGATAAATGGGTGTACAAATAAATTTAGAAAAAAATAATTTCACCTCCCATATTGTGATGTTAAGGAAGTCATTTAAAATAAATATCTACAAATTTCTGTTTAAAAAAAAAACTCGTGTGTGTGTGTGCGCGCGTAAATATAGATTGTCACTATCAGATAGCTCATTAAGTTACTTAACTATGACCAATAAAACTACGTATTTTTCAGCATCATTCTGAGAAAATTCCCTTAAATTTCCAAACACTATGTAAATAAATTAAATGCCCTAAAATAATGCCATTTGCAATTAGTTAATCTTTTTAACCTTCCTTGCATTTACAGCTGCATTATTGATTTCTTATTTTTAGTTGCTTTTGACAAGACACTGATAAAGACTACTTGCATAATAAATACAAACGTTTGAATCAGTCCAGTAGAAGAAGTACTTAATACGTTTTAGAAAATTTTCAAAGCTTTTGATTGATCATCAAGAAATTCCATCAATAAATGAGCCTTTAGCTTTAGGCTGAAGTCTAAAGTTACTGCAATATTTCTATAGCTGTATATGATCTAATAATGTTCTGCTGTTTATCCAAGAAACCACGTAAAGAGGGAAACTTTGGTGATCCGACGATTCCCCAGAGCAAAGCGCCGCCTCCGCCGGCTTATGGTGGTGATGGGATAGGTGGGAATTTTGGTAGTAAGGGCATAAAGGATGGAAATATGGTGGTGCTTGCCGGAGCAGGGGTGGCGGTTGCGGCAACGGCCGCTACTGCGGCAGTAGTGGTGGCTGCCGACCAAGGTGATGATCAGCGTGATCGTGATAGCGGAGGCGGTGGTGGTGCTGGTTGTGGGGCTGCACCTATATCGAATGGCGGGGATGGGAACAGCGGTGGTACGTCCCAAGGTTGTTGTTGCGGCGGAGGTGGTGGTTGCGGAGGTGGCTCTTCCGATCTCTGTGGTGGTTGTGGAGGTTGAAATTTGTGGGGCTTCCAATTAGCCGCCGGTTGTGAACTTCTATAATAAAGTCATATTTTCTCATGAAAATTGTACCTTTTTCTTCGGGGCTTCTCCAGAAATAAAATGCCAATACTTTCTCTCTTGACTGTTATACATAAAATTCCCTTGATTATTTTCATATATATATATATATATAGATATACACACACGTCACTTTTTTTTTTTTTTTTAATTCTTACTGTACGTGAATTTCAAATTTAATTTCAATTATAATTTGATTCTAATTAAGTAGTCTCTGACAAATCTTAATGTTTTAATGATTAAATATATGCATTTGTAATTTTGATGAAAGTACAAATGCAAAAGTCAGGGACGTGTTAGTTCAGATTTAAAGGTTGGAAATGAAAGTCCAAATAAATGGAAAGTTGGAGACTTTTGCTGCAATTTCCGCTCCCACCAAATATAAGTATATAACCTTCGGTGATTTCCTCTTGCATAGAAAAACAAATGGGAAATGCCAAATTTGTAAGTTATTTTGCAAAATTCCTTTCCAAAGTAACCCGGAATTATCCAAAATGACCGTACCAATGTTGAAGAGACCTCTAAACCATGAGAGCATCTCCAATGTAAATGGTGAAAGTCTAGGGTCTTAAAAGAGCGATACACACGCACACGAAAATAAATTAGACCCCATATGTTTCCTATTTTATTTTAATTTCTTTTTTCGTTTAATCACTTTTCTCTCATTTACACTATTTTTTTCTCTTTTCCTCCTTCGTATCCCGTCTAAGGTCTAAATCTAGACCTTCATCCAAGACTTCTCCATTACTATTTTATCCTTATTTTTAAATTTCTATCTATCTGTATCCTCTTTTTCACTTTTCCTTCTCTTTTTTTCCTACACTTCTTTTCACCAACATTCAAAATAATCATCTTCTCTCTATCTCTCTCTTCCACACCACCCAAAACTTTGACTACCCATTAGAGATGCTCTGAATTTGCAAAAGAAGGTCTTTTTTTTTTTTAAATTGAAAGGCTTTTCACTTAAATTTCATAAGTTTCATGTTGCCACACATTTCCATGTTCTTTTTATTATTATTATTTTTTTTGGGGGTTGGGGTGGGGTTCGATTGTTGTGAGAATGATTATTTTTTGAGAAGTAAGAATTAGAGGCAAAGGCTATGTCTAGAACAGAAGATTTTGGTTCATCTTGAAAGGGATACGACTCTGCCGTCGCCTCAGTTTGGTTAGATGTCGTCCCTATACGTTCACCCTTAAACCAATGACACAAAGTCGTCTTAATGGTCAACATACAGGGGTGATGGGGCCATCCCTACAGCACACCTGTCCAAATTGAAAATTTTTAACTTTGAAAAGGCGTAATCAATTTTGCTTTTTCACAGGGGAGAGACTCTCAATCGCAAAAAATCGTCCCCATAGAGCGAGTTATGCTATTTAACGCTGTTAGCTTACCAAATTCTGCTCCCAATCCATTGTTCCTGCACCACCACTACAAGAAATGTCGGTTATTGCGACGAAAATTTCCGACAACTCCAAAATTTGTCACTACAACTCAACAACCAGTCGTCGCAGGAGGGTTACCCTTATAGCGGCGACAAGAGAGTTG
>CAVNYN010239773.1:0-56283 GCA_963692815.1 Nyctanthes arbor-tristis | reverse complement strand
CGTGTGCTCTTCCGATCTCGGTCTACAATAATCCAAATGGCATCATGCTTACTTGTCGAGTTGGGGAGACCCGCTACAAAATCTATAGAAATCTTTTCCCATTTCCACTCTGGAATTTCTAAAGGATTCAGCAACCCTGACGGTCACTGATGCTCGGCTTTAGATCGGAAGAGCGTCGTTTGCCAACGAACTTGGTGATACTTCTCTTCATGTTTCTCCACCAGAAGGTTTTGCGCAAGTCCCTGTACAACTTAGTACCTTCCGGATGTGTAGCATACGGGGCGGAATGGGCCTCAGTCAAAATCTCGTCCCAGAGCTTGTTATTTCTAGGCACGCAAAGGCGGCTGTTGAACGTAAGAGCATCGTCAATAGAGATTTCAAGTCCATTCCTCCTTTCCGTTCCAACCTCAGCTCTTATCTTTTCCAAGAATGCATCATCCTTCTGTGCCGTAACAACTCTGTTTCTTAAATCCAGTTTGACCGTCAAACTGGCAATCACTGCTGATCCCGGTCTCTGCGGTGCAACTACTCCGAGTACTGATAACTGACCTATGTTCTTCCTACTCAAGGCATCTGCGACTACTTTAGCCTTAGCCGGATGAAATAGGATTTCGCAGTCATAATCCTTGACCAGTTCCAACCATCTACTTTACCTCATGTTTAACTCCTTCTGAGTGAAGAAGTACTTGAGACTCTTATGGTTGGTATAAATCTTGCATTTACTCCCATATAAGTAGTGATGCCAGATCTTTAGAGCGTGCACTATAGCAGCGAGTTTGAGATCATGGGTCTGATAGTTCTCCTCATAGGGTTTCAACTGTCTAGACGTGTAGGGAATATCACTTACCCTGCTGCATCAAAATACATCCTAACGCCAGTTTTGATGCATCGTTGTAGATCACATATCCATCAGAGTCATTTGGTATCGTCAATACTGGTGCCGAAACCAATCTCTTCTTTAGCTCTTGGAAAATCTGTTCACATTTATTTGTCCAAACGGAATTCTCATCCTTTTGGGTGAGCCGTGTCATTGGACCCGCTATCTTGGAAAACTCTCTATGAATCGCCGGTAGTACCCGGCCAAACCTAGAAAGCTTCTTATTTCAGTGGCATTGGTAGGCAAAGACCAGTTAGTAATAGCTTCAACCTTAACGGGGTCTACCTCAATTCCTTTAGCTGTCACCATATGGCCTAGGTAGCCTACATGATCCAGCCAAAATTCACACTTCTTGAATTTGGCGTACAATCTTTCCCTCTGTAGAGTTTCCAACACAGTCTTTAGATGTTCGACATGTTATTCCAGGCTCCTTGTGTATATTAGGATGTCATCGATGAACACGATAACAACCTGATCCAAATGCTTATGCAACACCCAGTTCATCAAGTCTATAAATACCGTAGGGGCATTTGTCAGGCCGAAGGGCATTACGGTAAATTTGTAATGCCCGTAACGGGTTCTGAACGCCGTTTGGGTATATCTGCTGGCTTGATCTTCAGCTGGTGCTGATCTCACTGGAAAAGATAACTGCTCCCTTCAACTGATCAAACAGATCTTCAATCCTCGAAAGTGTGTATTTGTTCTTAATCGTCAACTTATTCAGTTCACGATAATCAATGCACATTCTCATGCTCCCATCCTTCTTCTTCACAAACTAGACTGGTGCTCCCAGAGAGACACACTTGGCCTGATAAAGTCCTTCCCCAAAAGTTCCTCTAGTTGGACTTTCACCTCCTGCAGCTCCTTTGGTGCCATCTGGTAAGGAGCTTTGGCGATATGAGCGGCTTCTAGTGCCAGGTCAATGGTAAACTCCGCTTGTCTGTCGGGTGCAACACCCGGCAGATCCTTTTGAAACACATCGAGGTACTCTCATACCACTGGTACGCTATCCAAAGATATATCTTCAGAAGGTTTACCTTGAACGCTAACAAATACCCTTGACAGTCTGCCTTTGCTAGCAACTTCTTTGCTTGAAGGGCTGAGACAAGGCGGGGTAGCGCCTTAATCTTGGGCACATAAAACTTAAACTTTTCACTTTCCTCCTTACAAAAAACCACTTCCTTTCTGTGACAAAGTATGGTAGCCCGATTAGCGCTTAACCAGTCCATTCCCAAAATTATGTCGAAGTCTTTCATATTAATCACATTTAAATCAGCTTTAATTATCATGCCGTCAAAGCTTATCTGTACTACCCTAGCTATCTTATATGTATCAATTAATCCATCTGATGGCATACTAACCTCAAGTACACTACCAGTTTTCTCCCCTACCATGTCCAATCTAGCTAGGCATGCTATAGATATGAAAGAATGTGTAGCACTAGAGTCAATCAAGACATATACAGGAGTGCCAGAGATAGATACAACACCTGCTATCCCATCTGGGTCCTCTCAGACATCCTCTTGGGTTATGGCAAAGATCCTAGCCTTTACCCTCTTAGCCTGATCCATGCCCTTGCTTGGCTCACCATTCTTGCACTCATAGGATAAGTGCCCTGGTTGGCCCAGCAGTAGCAGACGTTCTGGCCCATCCTGCACTCAGCTGAGTGGTACTTCTTGCATTTCTGGCACTGTGGGGGTGCAACACATTTCTGGCCACTAATTGACCCAGTGTTCTGCCTCTTGTACTGTCTCGGCCCATGGTTCCTGTTCCTACTCTGGTCAGATGACTTCTTCTTCCTGTGATCCTTCTGAGCTGGCTGGCCACCAATTTTCATTCCTGAATAAGCAATCGTTTGTGCCTTTTTCACAACCCCACCATATGTGGGGAGATCAAAGGCGCTAACGATCTGCCAGATCTCAGGTCGCAGCCCTATATCAAAGTGCCGGGCCTTCAAGTGCTCGGTGCTCACCAGGTACGGAGCAAAGCGAGACAGCTCTTTGAATTTTCTCTCATAAGTTGTGATGTCCTTATCCCCCAGCATCAGTTGTTGAAACTCCATCTCCTTATGAACACTGAGGGCCTGGGTGAAGTACTTGTCCGTGATCAGTACTTGTCCGTGATCTCAGTTTTAAACTTAGCCCAAGTCATGTTCCTCAGTTCCTCATCAGTCCAGTCCCACCAACCAACTTGAATTCCGTGCACAGGATTTTCTAATCCTCAGAGCATGAGATGTGGCGGAAAATTTTCTCCATTCTACAAATCCACTCATCCACAGCTAATGGCCCACTCTCACCGCGAAATATCAGTGGCTGGTACCGACGGAACTATTCGATGACTGACACCGCGGGGGACAGCTGGTGCTGCTGCTAGTGTGGGAGCTGGAGCTGGAGCCTGTGCCATACCTTGCATGACCCTAATGATTTCTTGGAGCACATCGATTTGTGTTGGGCACACCATTTCCTTACAAAACAGATATTTACATTGTATTAACTTGAAGGGTATATATATTCCAACACAACAGGAAATAAGGAGGAACAACTCAAGAACATGAAAAATCTTTATTTACTATTATTCATCAAAATCCTTCGAGAGGAGTACATCAAAGGAGCATCTAGTGCTTAACAATCAGAATGAATTAAGGACAACTTTGAAATAGAAACATGTACTATGTGAACAATGATAACTACTCTAAGTGCTCTCCTATCTCTAGTTATCATCGTCGCTAACCCAACTGCTCAACTCCCTAAACTTCTTAGGCGGAGGAGGTCTGTCTTCCCATGTGGTAGTTGATTCTGGCTCAGAGTCTTCCAAAGCCTCTACTTCCTCATCTTCTTCTAACTCCTCATCTGATTCCTCCTCTAGAATTCCATCTGAAATCTCTTCGGGAATCTCCAGAAGAATCTCCTCGGGAATCTCCTCATTAGGATCTTCCTCTGGGTCTTCCTCCAGATCCTTTTCCAGATCATCCTCTGGCTCAGATACAGGTGCAGGCATAGGGAAAGCTGCAGCACCATACTGCGCATACATTCCCCAATCCGCTAAGAGCACCTCATAGAAGAGGTCAAAGTCAACGTCTCCATCTTGAGCCATGTGGAGGTGAAAGTGGACATTCGTGGCTTCTGTCTGCTCTTCCTTGTCAAATGTGCCCATCAGATGTCTAATGGACCGACCTGTGGTCGTTTGGTATCTGAAGTTCATAGCTCGAGTGCGAGCTACACGAACACGACCCACATGCTCACCCTTAGTCCAGTTAGGGTCAGCTACAAAGTTCTCATATGCTAACCTAGCTGCCTCAGCCTGTCCATTTCCGTTATCTTCTGCTATATCTGTTAACCAATTAAATAAGATCCAGTTAGTTGGGGTCTTAATAACTTTTAGCAATCTTTTGAGGACTTAGAAAGAAATTTTCTTTGTCTTTACGTTGGTTACATCTGTAACATCCAGAAAATTTTTACAAATTAAGGTAAGCAACGAAATTGTTGTTTTGAAAGAAAGATTGCTTGAAGATTAAAATATTGTTATTGAATTGACACTAAAGAAAGAATTTGGTTGACAATTGACATGAACTAAAGTGTAGTGACTTAATTGACATGAACTAAAGAGCGTGGACTTAATTGAGAGATAATGCAAGGGAAAGGACTTCTTGGACAATTTCCTACCAAGTGTGCGGAGCCACATCGCGCCACTTGTCACGATGCGATTGGCGGAACTCAAAAGTTATTAAAACTAGCTAAGTCCTAACTGTTATATAAAGGGGGCTAAGGGTTTCAAAGGCTTCCAAACCATTCCATTTTCTCTCCCAACCTCAAATTCGTCCAACATGGCCAAGGGAAGGAGAAAACCAATAAAAACCCACCAAAATACCTATTTGTCCTTTGAAAAGAGTCCCTTACTATATATAGAAGGATTATAGCTTGAAAAATAGTTTTAATTGAGGAATATCAAGGCTTTAAGGATACTTCTTCACGTGGATTATTCGAAGAATATTTGAGGTGGGTAACCTAATACTTTGATTCCTTTTCTATATGCATAAAGTTTTGGTAAGATAAGTGTGTATTTGATTGATGATTTTAATCATAGATTTTGATGCATTATTATTGAAAGAAAGATTGGTTTCTTGCATTTGTATCGCTAGTTAATGCTCTACCCGTTTTGAATTGCTTTGTGATTGTATGTCCTTGTTGTGTGTTATTGGCCATTCTGAATTGTTTCCTACACTATGACCTATTCAATGATCCCGAAATAGGGAAGATTAGTGTGGTGTTTTCTTTGAATTGGAATCTCGGTATGGGTCTACCGGGGTTCATTGTGGATCCACTTAATTGAATTAATATGAATTTGGCGCGCACCACAGGTAGTAGTTTAACTAGTGATAGGGCCCTTTTGTGCATTGAAAAGCTTTGTACATGCAATGGTTTTTCTTGGAAATGTTTTATAAATGAAAGGTGAATCAAAGGATTGTGTTATTCATTGAGTACTTTGTACTCACTCCTCCTTTATTACAATTTTTGTAGATAATCGGAGTTATAACAGTTAAAAGGCAAGGCAAGCCGGGAGTTGGATCCTGCTCGCGAATGGGAGTAGAGTTGTGCATGTGGTGTAAACTTGTCCTTCAAACTATCACGAATTTAATACTTTTACGCACACCTCTATAATATATATGTTTTACATCTTATAACATATAAGACAATAGATAGATATAATCTTTATATTTATTTGAATTATACTTTTCATTGTAAAAGTTTTCTAATGATTTGGCACACCTTGGTAATCAATGAAATATATCTATCAATACAACTTCTTGTGTTCTATATATTTTCTTGAAAAATCTAGCTTTAATGTTTCTTTAAAAGATTGACGATTTGTTAACTTATGAAATTATCTTTATCTATTAAACTCTGTAAGATAAGATAAATTGGATTGTTTCGCACGTCCCGTCCCCGTTATTTGAATAAAAGCTTCCGCTACAGAATTTGTAAATTACCATAAGATATTTGGAAAATATTGTAAATTTAGTGGGGGCGTGACAACATCTTTCTTTACATTCATCTTATGCTCATATTATGCCCATAGCCAGCTCAAACTCTAAAAAAAACCTTTCTTTCTTACTAGGATACGATAAATACTTTTGAACTTTTCTATGGTATCTGCCAGTCTATATCTTGTACTTTTCCTTTCTTATGTACATGCATAAATTTCCAGGTAGATATATATAAAATACAATTAACATCATATCCAAAGAGATAACTTCTTTTAAAGCAGAAAACAAACTTTTACCTGGAGTTGGTAGTGCGATTGACCGCAGGATGGAAAATAGATTAAAACAGTCAAATTTCTTTTCAAAATAATGCTTTAAGCGAGTCTACAGAAATGTAGAGTTCGCTCTGATACCAAACTGTAATGCCCCGAGTTCTCAACACCCGAGACGCTACTAAATCTATTCTATCTCATTTAAAAGTGCAAAAAACTTAAAGATTTATATAAACAAGTGCACGAAAAATTTTTCTTATTTAAAATAAACACGATAGTATTTCATAAATAATTCCAAATAAATCCATTGTCAAAATTAACACAACTTCTTAACTTTGAAATAACAATTAAATAGCTTCTAATGACTTCTAATAGGAGAAATCAAATCATTTTTTTCTTTTTCCTCAATTGTCATGACTGATCAAGTCGATGCCAGCTCTAGAACTTGAAATGTTTTGGAATAAAAAGGGTGAGTGTTTCGCAGAAACACTCAGTAGATTCCTGCGCACTAACTTTAAAACATGCAATACATATTATGCCATCTAAACAGGTACACATGCAAATTATGTCTGTGGCTTGCTTTTCAACAAGTAATTATCTACGTCTGTGGGCCCGTGAAATGATGAGCTAAGTCTGTGGGCTCCCGATTAAGGTGAGCTAATTATGAGCATACTTTCCATGTTTCCATAAATCACATACAGCACATGCATAATCACCTAATATATAATTGTATCATACTTTTTCATAAATGTTAAATAGAGAATCAACCTTAAATTGCTTTCCCTTTTGAGTTCGAGCTAATGGACAGTCAATTATGCATCAAGTTATGCTCCTCGTCTAGCAAAGAAATAATTTAAATATTAGGTGTTGATGCCAAATTTTGCTTTCGACTCAGCAAACAAGACTTATTTTTACTAGAAATTCGCGAAATGATCGATATAAGCGATAAAAGAAAAAAGAATCAAGAATCTCTGTTACAGATGGGCGAATACAAGATTTAGAAGACAAGGAGAATGAGAGTTTGAGTGTCGAATCCTTTCTCATTTCTGTTTGCCTATACTTATAGTGCACCATTGCCCTTTCCTTGGGAGTGGTGATTACAAACATTAATTGTGGCCCCACATGCACGACACAAACGTCTAATCGACTGAGAATAGACCCCCTTTTTGACTATCGGTTGTCTGAGCCACGTATGGCACAAGTTATTGCATGTTGTACTCAATGTGGGGGTCCCATCAACTGTCAGGGATAAGGTTCTTCACGTGGGCTCCCAAGCGTTTGCAGAGCATGCCCGTCACATTGGTTGGATCGCAACTTTTGGCTAAGGCACCTGTGAGCTCATTGGTGAGGTGCATGTAGACCTAGGCCGCGAGAAGGACAAAATAGGACTATCCTTGAGGTCGCTGAACTGAGTCGCTACATATGGCGATCGACCGGTATACAAGTCGCTGGGTTAGGCGAGGCGCACGGGGCCTACTCCCAAGACCCAGTGACCATCGACCTTCGACCTATGTTGACTATCCATGACCTGATAAATACAAAATGCCCCCTCAAGGTCACTGTTCGTGATGCCAAAGATCAGCGGCCTTGAAAATGTGTAGGCAGTTTACCCGAGAACTTTTGCCGCTTGAAATCTACTTTTTGAATTTTGAAATTAATTTTCCTTTCCACGTGGATGCCGTTTAATGGAGTGGCATGTTCTAGGGAACCCATAGGTGTAATCATTAAATTGATTGGTGCCTTTTCATTTTCCAAAGAAACGTGCGGTTGTCAAGCTACATTTCCTCCTCCTTTTTAAATCCTACATCCCACTCCCGTCTCCTCTTTCATCTCTCATCTATCTTGACTCAAGAATCCTTCGTCCAAAGGCTTTTAGAGAACTTTGCTTCTTCAGGTAATTTTTCTTCTTTATTCCTAAGGCTCTTGGGTAACTTTCGGGACAAATCAATATGATGAGCAAAGGAGAAGGGGTCTCCCGGGTGGGCACTAAATGCTCCAGCGGGGGAGAGATGGAGCCAGTGATTCAGGCTATCTTGGCAGAGAGCGCGGATGACAAAGTGGAGGCGGAGGCAAGTTCAAGCGGACGGCTTCCGACAGCGGCGCCCACAGAAGAGGATTTACAGTGGGTGGCTAAGGATATTCCCTCTCAGGTGGCGGAGGATTTACATGCCGGATGATGTTGATTTCTAGGTTCCCTATGAGGGAGAGAGGGCCTATAACCCTTGAGGGGGTGTGTAGCCATGAACACAAAGATGTTCGAAGCCGGGTTCAGGGTTCCTTTCCCCAAACCTGTGACCAGATTGTTGCAGTTTTGGGTGGTTGCTCCTACTCAGATCCCACCAACTGGGTGGAGGACCATCATAGGGGCCTTTTCCCTATGGCAGCATAGGGGCTAGGGATATCCCAGCCCTGAGGATTTTGATTCCTATTATACGCTGAAGTCCTTGCCTTCAGGAGGCAATGGTTGGTACTAAGTGTCAGCTCGCCAGAAATCAGGCGGTCAGTGCCTTTAGGGCAACCTGGTGAAGGAGATCTGGGAGTCCATCTCGGACTGGAGGAAAATTGGTTCTGGGTAAGAGGCAACTGGAGAATGCCACTGAGTCTGGACCATCAGGATACAAATGTGGCGATGAGCTTTATGAAAATCAGTGAGTAGTTGCCAATTAGTGTTTCTCCAGGGCTACTGAGCTAATACTTAATTTCGTTCTTTTCTATTTCAGGGGAAGACAGGCCACAGTTGATATCTCTGATTTTCTGTAAGCGGGCTGAAGAGGTCGCGAAGCTGGAAAAAGAAGATTGCCACGTCAGAGACCTTACCAGCGAGGACTCTCTGATCGAGGCCGGGCTATCAGCGCCCACATCAGAATGTCGCACCAGCACCCTTCCTCCCGGTAAGCTGAATTTTATAGCGAGCTCATTTTCGATTGTATGGCGGCTAAATGCTAACATCATTTCTTCCTTCTTCAGGCAAGAAGGTTCACCGAGAAAAGGCCCAGAGAATGAGGTCGTTTGAGGAGGTCAACGCCGCGCTGGAGAAGAAGGAGCAGAGGAAATGTAAGCTAGAGAAGGCGGCAGGAAAGAAGGTCGCGCCTGCCACTGATTTGGTTATGGCGGACCCCCCAACAAAGCACCAGAGGGTTGAGCCTTCTCCTACTCCTCCAGGCTCCTCTTCTAATTCTTTGCCCCCGGTTCCGAAGTCAGGCGGCGAGGAGTTGTCGACTCGGGGGGAAAGGAAAACTGGACCTGCTTGCAAACGATCTGTTCCTCCCAGTTCAGCAGAATAAGCGGGTTGCCCTGGAGAAAGTCAAAGATAAAAGGCCCAAGGCACTGCTCCGTTTCTCCTCGCCAAGAGGCCGCTAGAAGAGCTAGTGGAGGAGTTGCCTGGGAACCTTACTGGCGCGATGAGCGACGTGGCCCGGAGCTGGTCGAAGAAGTGGGAGAATTATGCGACTTCCATGTCCCTCTTGGAAATTCATCAGGCGAGAGCGGTCATGGGGGCCATTCAGCCATTTTAGGGCAGCATGCCGAGGCTCACCTTCGCCAGGTCATTAGTGTGACACCAAGAAGATGACACGGGAGGCCGGTGAGGCGGCTAAGGTGAAGGAGGAGGCTAAGCTGGCCCTGAAGGAGAAAGAGCACGACCTTACAGTTTCCAAGGATGAGGCCGCTATGCTGCGGAACAAGCTAGGGGCCTCTAGGAAGAAAATTGAGGGGCTAGAGAGCACGCTGGTGACCGAGAGTTCAAATCATGAGCAGGCAATAAAAGAGGCGGAAAGTCAAGCCGCTTCCAAGGAACTGATAGGGTACCAGGAGGCCGTAGCCAAGTACAAGGCCTCAGAAGAATACAAGCAGGCGAACGCCAGGCTGTATTATGAAACGGCCAAGGAGCTTCTTGGAGAGGTCAAGAAGACTCGGCCTCTATATGACTTGGCTTTCCTTCAAGAGCAAGTGGCCAAACTCAGGCAAGATTGTGGCTGTGAAAGCTCAGATGATGAGGACAATGAGGCTACTGCTCCCGCTAGCGAGGAGGTTGAGGTTCTCGCTTCAAAAGACCAGGCCTGATTCCCCACTTTTCTTTAGACCCCGAGCTTGCATTGTAAAACATTTTTACATGAATGAAGAAGATTTCTTTTTTGCACAACTGTCTGTTTGCTTGCACAATTTTGTCGCTTTACTGTTTCTCGCAATTACTCATACAATCCTCTGACCAAAGTGTCAGAGCACTTAACCAGAAGGTCATTCTAGTTTAGGTCGTGGACCATGAGTCCGAGTGGGGGTATGTACAAGTGTCGGGCCGCTGAACTATAAATAGGTTCCAGTTTTAGTCGTGTGGCCAGTAATTCTCAAGTGTTAGGTCGCTAGCCAAACGCTTGGTTCGGCTTTGTTCGTAGACCCGCTGACTTGGATGTGAGGTCGCTGACATATAAGTTAAACCTTTTTAGACGAGTGTTAGGTTGCAAAACCTTACTCGGTCATAGATTTATCAAATGTGGGGCCATGAAGTAAGGACGCAAGTGTTAAGTGAACTAGACAATTGTTAGAGTTGATACTCAATTATTGATAATACTTCTTAAGGTGCTCCGCATTCCAGGGATGCATTAGTTCATCCCCGTGCATGTCTTCGAGCTCGTATGCCCCATTTGACAAGACTCGCCTAACTCGATAGTACCTTCCCAGCTGGGGCCCAGGGTCCCAGAAGTTGGTTCTCTGGAAGAGAGGAAGACTTTGCGTAGGACTTGGTCACCAACATCAAACCGGCGGGCTCTGACCTTAGTGCTATAGAATTTGGCACATTTCTGTTTATATGCCGCATTTCTGATGTCTGAAAATTCCTTTTTCTGCTATAAGGTCGAGCTCGCAAGCAAGCAGTTTATCATTCTCTACCTCATTGTAGTGGGCCACTCTGAAGGTGGGGACCTCCAACTCAACAGGGATCATGGCTTCAGCCCCGTACGTGAGAGAGAAAGGGGTCTTCCCAGTGGCAGTTCGGTAGGTCGTTCGATAAGACCACAAAACCACGGGGAGCTCTTCAGCCCACCCCCTTTAAAGCTTCAAGACGTCTTTTCAGCATTTGCTTGATGATCTTGTTGACAGCCTCAACTTGTCCGTTGGCCCGCGGGTGATTGGGCGTAGAATAAAAATTTTTTATGCCCAATTCTTCGCAAAACAACATGAACCTCCCATTATCAAATTGTTTGCCGTTGTCCGTGATTATAATGTTTGGGACTCCAAATCTGCAAACGATTAATTTCTAGATGAAACTTGTCGTCTTTTGTTCCGTGATGGTGACGAGGGCTTCGGCTTCAACCCACTTTGTAAAGTAATCAACAGCAATGATGGCGAACTGGGTTCCTCCTCTGCCTTTTGGGAGTGGGCCGATGAGATCAATCCCCTACTTGGCGAAGGGCCACAGTCCTGTAACTGAGGTTAACTCTTCTGGGGGGCTCCTAATCAGGGGGCAAATCTTTGACATTTGTCGCAAGCCTTGGCGAAATCAATCGCGTCTTTTCGGACACTGGGCCAGAAGTATCCCTGTCTTAGGATTTTATATGCAAGAACTAGCCCACCTGAGTGGTTACCATAGGCTCCAGAGTGTATTTCTTCTAAAACAGCTCGTGCCTCGGCAGGGCCGAGACACCTTAGCAGAGGTCCGGCGAAACGTGTCTTGTATATCTTTCCATCAATTAGCGAAAATCTGGCAGCCTGATGTCTCAGCTTTCTGGTCTCCACGCCTGGGGGGACACTCCCTCCTTTAAGAACTGGATGATAGTGTCCATCCAATTATTTGAGGGGCCGACTTCTATTGTTGTTATCTTCGCTTCGTCAATGGACGAGGTCGCTAACTTGCCAATTGGGATGTTGCTCAGCTCGCTTGCCCCTTACTGGTTGATAACTTAGCCAAAGTGTTATCATGGCTATTTTCAGCTGTCGGGATTCGTGTGATTTCGAAGTGGTCCAGGTCGTTCAGCTCTTCCAGAAGTCTACACTGGTATTGGGAAAGCTTTTCACCCTGCACCTCGTAGACACTGCTCGTTTGGTTTACCACGAGCTGAGAATCGCTTTTGATGATTAGCCTCTTGATGCCCATTGATTTTGCCATACTGACCCCAGTCATGATAGCTTCATATTCAGCTTCGTTATTTGTTGTGGGAAGCCAAATCTAATAGCCTAACAGTAATAATTCCTTGTGGGACTGATGATGACTATTCCAGCTCTAGAGGTGTGGCTCGTGGAGGAACTGTCGGCGTATAGTTCCCAAATTGGGAGGCTGGTGTCATTAAGATCGGGCTCAGCGGGAGTGAGCTCATCTATGAAGTCGGCTAGGGCCTGTCCCTTGATGGCGGTCCTTAGTTTATATTTGATAACGTACTGGTTGAGTTCTATCGACCATTTGACCAAGCGACCTAATAGGTCGAGTTTTGAAGAACCTACCTTAAAGGAGCGCTCGTCAGGACGTCGATGGTGTGCACAAGGAAGTAAGGTCGGAATTTCTTGGAAGCGATTACGAGAGTGTAGGCGAGCTTCTCCTCTTCCGATCTAAGCTCCACAACGTGTAAGATGTGGCTCATATAATAAACTAGGAGCTGAAGATGTCCTTCCGTTCTGATCAACTTAGTGAAAATGGTTTGGCACTCCTCTGTCCACGCGAATTCCTTAGATTTTTTGATGGCTTCGAAGAAAGGCTTGCATTTGTCTGTAGATCGCGACACGAAATGACTCAACGCAGTGATTTGCCCTGTGAGTCGTTGGACCTCTTTCACTGATTTGGGGGGTTCCATGTCAAGAATTGCCTTCACTTTCACTGGGTTCGCGTCAATTCCTCTCTGATTGACCATATAACCCAAGAACTTTCCAGAGGCCACTTCGAAGGAACACTTCTTGGGTTGAGCTTCATCTTGTAACTTCTGAGGACCTAAAACATTCAGGAGAGGTCCTCGATATGCTGCTCTGCTTGAAGGCTTTTGACGAGCATGTCGTCGATGTAAACCTCCATAGTCTTGCCGAGCTGGTCCTTGAACATGGAGTTTACCAGCTGTTGATAAGTGGCCCCAGCATTTTTCAATCCGAATGGCATCATATTGTAATAGTAGAGCCCTCGATCAGTGATGCACGAGGTGTGCTCCTCGTCAGCTAGGTGCATAGGGATTTGGTGGTAACCGGAGTAGGCGTCCATGAAGCTCAACAGCTCGTGACCAGCTGTTAGGCAATAGAAAGCTATCCATGGGACATGCTTTGTTTAAGTCCGCAAAGTCAATGCAGATTCTCTAGCTCCCATCGCCCTTCTTGACCATGACCGGGTTGGCTACCCACTGAGGATACAATGCTTCCTATGAACTTGTTTCCCAGTAGCTTGTCCACTCCTTTGGCCAAGGACTCGTACCTCTCCCTGTTGAGGGGGCGTCATTTTTGCTTTACGGGTTTGGCCTTAGGATCGACATTGAGTTTGTGGCAAGCATGTTTTAGGTCAATTCCCTCAATACCCTCATGGACCTAAGCGAAAACGTCTAGATTTCGTTTTAAGAACGGGATGAGCTAGGTTCTCATCGGCTCTTTTAGCTTGGCCCCAATTCTAAGTTCAAACTCTGGCCTTACGTCACTCAGCTTTATCATTTCTAGCTCATCACCCGGGCTGGCTTGTGAACCGGGGTCGCTAGCCCTTGGGTCAATAGTGAGAATTTCCAGGAGAGGTCTTATGCTTGTGACATGCTTCTGGCCCCGCTCGGGGCAGGTTGATTGGCTACCATGTATGACGGCACTCCCTGGTAAGTTGGGAATTCCATAGTGAGATGGAATATGGAAGAGATCGGAAGCCCTAAGCTTGTACAAGATGGGTCGTCCCAATATGGCATTGTAACCCAGTGGCGCTTCTACTATGAAGAAGTCCACGAGGATCCTTGCAGTGTGCGTTTCGTCCCCTATTTCCATAGGGAGCGTGACCTGATACTTAGCCTCCACCTGGTCTCCGGTGAAGCCTTGGAGTTTAGCCCCACAAGGCTTGATGACCTTTTGGTCGATCAGCATTTGTTTGAAAGTGTTCCAATAGATAACATTCACGGTGCTGCCGCTGTCCACTAAAGTCTTATGGATTTTGACACCAGCGATTGTCATGGTAATAGTTAAGGCGCTCACATGGGGACTAAGCTGACCATTGAAATCTGTGTTGCGTGGGGAGAATGAGCTTGCTTGAGAGGGAAAAAGTGCTTCTTAGGCGAGTGATTACAAATCCGGGCTTTACTCACGGGACCTCGCCTCTATCTGCCAGAACCCTCCGCGTCAAGGGCCCTGAAGGTCAGTATGCGGGCCTCAGTAGGAGGTTGGTTCTATGGAGCTTGGGCTTCGAGGTCTGCTAGGGGATGAGCTTGCGTGTCCAGCCTTTGGTGACTTGTTATGTGTTCGCCCAAGTATCCTTGCCCCATCAGCCGCTCAATCGCACGCTTTAGATGCCTGCAGTCGTTTATGCTGTGTCCCACGGCCTTGTATACCTCTAGTACTTTGATTAGTCCGCATTCTTCGCCTGTCTTTTCCCAGGCTTTGGCTTAAACAAGATTGGGTCGCCATTAAAGAGGTTGAATAAGTATTCCACATACTCATTGAAGACGGTGACAGACCCAGTTGGGGCCAACGGTCCTTATCTTCCGTTCGGTTAGAAGGTTCTCCTCTAAGGTCGCCTGGTTGCTTCCTTATTGCACCCAGCTTGTGGGTCTGTGGAAAGACTGGCCGATTACCTCGGGGAACTTTCCGAGGAGGGTTTGATCTTTGTCTATACGAGTAAGTGGGCACTGAGCCCTTCCTCTTTTGTGAGTGGCCGCTGGCCGCGGAGGCCTAGGCGATATCGGCCTTTTCGGGTCTTGACCGGGCCATGGGGCCAATCTGCTATGAGTACTATTCCCGGCCAAATCCTTAAGGGAATTTGGCATGGCCTCCGCATTGGGGACCTGCCAGCTGGACCTTTGCGTTGGGTTGTGGCTTGAGCCTCCCTTGATTCGCTCCTCTGGGGAATCCGCCCTCATAGTGGGTATCTCACCACCCTTTCTGGAAATGAATAGAATGCTTGACACCCATCCTGTTGCGGGAGCCGGGAGGTGGTTCGACGTTACTAGTTCTTGTCTCTTGACTCTCAGAGTGTCTTCTACTCATTTTCTTTTACAGGAGGTTAGATTTCCAAGAAATCTACTTTACACAGCTTTCTGCAAGTTTCCCACAGGCGACGCCAATTTGTTGATGCCAAATTTTACTTTCGACTAAACAAACAAGATTTATTTTTACGTGAAATTCACGTAATGATCGATATGAGTGATAAAAGAAAAAAGAATCAAGAATATCTGTTATAGATGGGTGAGTACAAGGTTCAGAAGACAAGGAGAATGAGAGTTTGGGTGTCGAACCCTTTCTCATTTCTGTTCACCTATACTTATAGTACACCATTGTCCTTTGCTTGGGAGTGATGATTACAAACATTTATTGTGCCCCACATGCATGACACAGAGGTCTAATTGACTGAGAATAGACCCCTTTTTGACTATCGGTTGTCTGAGCCACGTATGGAACAAGTTATTGCCATATTGTATTCGATGTGGGGGTCCCATCAACTGTCAGGGATAAGGTTCTTCACGTGGGCTCCCAAGCCTTTGCAGAGTTAGCGTGCCCGTTACATTGGTTGGATCACAACTTTTGGTTGAGGCACATGTGAGCTCATTGGCGAGGTGCCTGTATGCCCTAGGCCAGGAGAGTGACAAAATAGGACTATCCTTGAGGTCGCTGAACTGAGTAGCTACAAATGGCGATCGACGGGTATACAGGTCGCTGGGTTAGGCGAGGCACTCAGGGCCTACTCCCAAGACCCAGTGACCGTCGACCTTCAGCCTGTGTTGACTATCCGCGACCTGATGAATACATTAGGAATTTGAGAATATTATAAATAAAATAAAAGTATGAAATGAAGAGGTACACTTTGAGAGTTTTAGCTCAAAATATAAACTTTTAAATCTAAACTCATATTTCAAACTCAGAAGATGTTTACAAAGTATTTTTATAACTCTCAGCTTTTAAGTTATATCTATGTATTATAAAGTTCAACAGATTTTTAGAAATAAATAATATGGAAAAGTTATATGTATTTGTGAACTTATCCACTCACTGAGTTACCAACTCATATATTTTCTAACATTTTTTTTTATAAGAGGATCGAGCTTAAGCATCTGTTGAATATCCTATAGAGTTCTGAGCCAGCCACCATTGTATTGCATTCATCTAATATTTTCATTATATTTTTAAACATAGGTGTTTGGTCATGGTTGGAAGCTTAATTCTCATGAGTCACTGTTTCTAGATTATTTAAACTCCACGTAATTATATTTCTCGACATGCATTTAGTGTTAATGATTGTTTTGAATTTAAATATGTTGAAAATTGTTCCAATTTTGTATCTTGGTGATGAATTGAGTTATTGATGGAGAAAGCATATTTGCCTCATTTTATTCAGTTTGTTTGGATGAGATGATTTATAGTCGCAAATTGGATAAGTCCATTTTACAGGGGAAATTCTGCCTAAATTTTTATAAAATTATTTTAGTCCAAAAGTTTTTTAGTTTGCCTCCATCCACCTTGTAAAATAATCAATGGCAATAATAGCATATTGGGTTGAGCCCTTCCCTGGCGGAAGTGGTCTAATCAGATCAATTTTCCATTGTGTAATGGCCATGGAGCCCATACATGAGTGAGGGCCTAGGATGGAGATATGTTGATCAGAACAAAGAATTGGCACCCAGGACACCTCCTGGCAAGTTCTATTACATCCTTCTTCATTATGGGCTAGTAGTATCCTTGCCTCAGTACCTTGAAGGCGAGAGCCTGCCCTCCTGTGTGATTCCTGCAAACTCTACGATGGACTTCCAGCAAAGCATAGTCCGTTTTATCCTGATCTAAAGACCAGAGTAAGGGCTGAGAGAACCCTCTCTTATATAACTCGCCATCTACCAAGGTGAACCTAGTGGCTCTGATCTGTAACTAGCGAGTTTTGAGACGATCATCAAGTATAGACCCATCAATTAGGTATCGGATAATTTCATCCTTCCATCCAGTGGGATGCGTAGCTGAAGTATTGATCTGGCTTATTTGGTCAAACATGGGCTGATCTATTCTTTTGATAGGTACATTCGTGAGAAACTCGGTACGTGCACTGGTGGCCAATCATGCAAGTGCATCAGCATGGCCATTCTGGGCACGCGGGATCTATTGGAATGAAAAAGTGTCGAATTTCTTGGCCTCCGTTCTTACTCTTTCACAATATCGTATCAGTTGTGGTTCCTTATCTTTGAAATCACGATTAATCTGATTCAGCACTAACTGTGAGCCACTCTATATGGTAACGTGGGTGATATCCAAGGACTTGGCCATGTTCAGTCTAGCAAGAAGTGCCTCATGCTCCACTTCATTGTTTATGGTCAGAAACCCAAATCGCAAAGCTTGGTAGAACGTTTGATTGTCTAGTCTTGTGATCACAATGTCTGCGCCCGAACACTTAGTTGCTGATCCATCAAGAAAGAAGTTCCACTGTTCAGTCCTATCAGTTGTCACTTATACTAGTGAGAATTCAACTAGAGAATATTCCAAAGTCTGACCTTTCATTATTGTCCACAACTTAAAGAAGATGTCAAACTGCCCTAGTTCCATAGACCACTTTATTAACCTTCCAAATATATCAGGCTTCTAAAGCACTTGCCGCCGGGGGTAGTTAGTGAGTACCTCCACTTGGTAATGTACGAAGTAATGTCTGAGCTTTCTAGTAGAGATTACTAATGCATACACCAGCTTCTCAATTGCTAGATGCTGGAATTCCGCCTCTTTTAGTACCTAACTGATGTAATACACTGGTTTCTGAATGTCATCTTAAGTTCTTATCAACACTGAGCTTATAGCTAGGAGTGGGCATCGGTTTAGGCATTTGGTTTTCAGCCTAAACCGCCACCAAATCGACCATGTCTATATATTTTGGAGTTGAAACTGAACCGTGGTTCCCCTCCAAACTGACACCGACCGAACCAAGTTATACTCGGTTGGTTTGGTTTAAACTGGTTACCCAAATTGTCCACAAAGCCACCGGATTCAAACCATCGAGATCTCTAAAAATTCAGAACCCAAAGCCGTCCAAAGAGTCATCAGATTCACATCCACCAAAATACCTAAAAATTTAGAACCACAAACTCGTCCAAAGAGAATTTAGATCTATTAAATCACCTCCAGAATTTCTCCCCAAAAAAATATGAATTACGAATTAGATTTTGAAACATACCTCTTGAACTTTGGATAGACTTCATCTATACCAATATTTCCAATCTACCTACAAGAAAGGTGCGGGATCAAGATTTACATGTGCTGGTATTTTGACAAAATTTTCTGAAGGCATAGCCACACTGCTGGTGTTTTGACCGAATGAGTATGTCTAGCACTGTGTGCATCTTTCAATACTTTTGGGAAGAGGGCCAGTTGCATAGTAATTGAATTGATGGTTCAGACTTTTGGGAAGTGGACCACTTTTAGGAATGAGTATATTTTGTATAAAAATTGATTGTCAATTTAGACTATAAATTAACGGTTCAATTTAAGCTTATTTCTATTCGTTTGATAACTTATAGTTCGGCTCATTTTAAACTGGTTTTCAGCCTCCAAACAGTCAACCGAGCTGAGACAATACTCGTTTTCACAAAACTAACGGGACTGAATCGTGAACCAGTGGAACCCGACCGGTTCAGTCCGGTTTCGTTTGGGTTGTCAGTTTACATCGGTTCTTTGGTTAAATTGCCCACTCCTACTCACAGCTGAGCCTGATACCACTAGATATAGAGTGAGTATATCTTCCTCTCATGGCTTGGATAGAATTGAGGGTGTCGCCAGGTGTGGCTTAAGTGCGTTAAATGCCTCTTGGCATGCTTCAGTCCACTGAAACTCCTGCTTCCTTGAAGAATATCAAAGAATGGTATTATAGTTATCTGTTGAACGGGTAATAAAGTGGCTAACTGCTTCTACCCTTCCAGTCAAGCTCTGGATCTCCCTTATCCAGGTAAGTGGGTACATATCGAGTAATGCCTTGATCTTGTCGAGATTGGCTTCAATGCCCTATTGATTACTAGCTACCCTAAGAACTTGGCAGAGCCGACTCCAAAGGAAACTTTTGCAGGTTTAGCTTCATTTTATAAGTTCCAAGGATATTGAACATTTGCTGGAGATAGAAGATGTGATCTGCTGATTGAGCACTCTTAACCAACATATCATCAACATACACTTCCATTGTTTTACCAATATGGTCTGTAAACATTTTGTTCACCAATCTTTGATAGGTGGCACCTGTATTCTTCAATCCAAATGGCATCATCCGACAACAATATAGCCCACGATTGGTGACAAAGGAAGTGTGTTCTTGATCTGGCTCATGCATTGGAATCTGATTATATCCTAAATAGGCATCCATGAAACTCAAAAGCTCATGTCCTGCTGTACGTAAGCTCATGTCCTGCTATTACATCAACCATCTGATCAATCTGGGGTAGGGCCATTGGGCAAGCCTTGCTGAGATCCATGAAATTAATGCATAATCGTCACTAACCATTGCTCTTCCAAACAAGAACATCACCCAGACTGGGTAACATGATTCTTGGATGAAGCGGTCCCCAAGGAACTTAATAACTTCTGTTGCCAGGGCCTCATAGCATTCTCCATTCAAGGGTCTCCTCTTCTGTTTTTTTGGCTTCACATTCAGATTGGTGTTTAGCTTTTGACATTCTAACTCCTGTAGGATCGCCTCCATATCCTTATGGGACCAAGCAAACACATCCAAATTCCTTTTCAGAAAAGAAATAAGCTTTGATCTCACTGGCTTCTTCAAGTCAGCCCCAATCCACAACTGGACCATGGGCCTCTTTTCATCCATTGATACTTGAACCACGGCCTCTGTTGGTTCTGCTCTAATTTCTCTATGGCCTTCCAATCTTAGGTCGAGCGGGTCATCGCTTTCTTCTAACTCTAGCTTACACTTGAGAGTGATGACTTACCTTGGAAGTATATTCAAATTACACTCTCTTGCCTTCCTCTGATTGCTTCAGACTACCCTGACTCCATGAGTTGTCAGGAACTTCATCATACAATGATAGATTGAGGTAGCCGCCTTGAACTCTAACAATATAGGGCGTCCCAAGATTGCGTTATAGTTCGAGTTCACATCAATCACAACAAAGTCAGCTAGAGGCGCACTCTAGGTTTATCCCCTAATTCTACCATTAATGTTATCTAACACAGGAGAGTTACAGATTGACCAGTGAAGCCCTGGATCATTCCCCGGTATGGTCAAAGATGGTGCTCCTCTCGACCCATGCACTGATAGGTTTGCCAGAATAAGACATTTACTGCACTTCTATTGTCGACAAAGTTTGGTGGATCCGAACCCCCGATAGTGGCATTGTGATAACTAGGGCATCCTCGTGGGGATATATGACATCTTCTACTATCCGCCTCCGTCTACCTGAAGTATTCTCTCACTTTCTCTACTGGAGTCATGCCAAGCGTCTCCAACTGATAGCTAATGTATACTTCTCTGACTAGGTACCGACTCTGGTTCATCGAGCTTCTAATGGTTTGATTCCTACTAATCAATACATGAATATCAACTGTGGGCAGTCGTGGAATGTCTTGTTGGGGAGCATTTTGCGTCAAAAAGGGATGGCCCCGTATTTACCTGGTGCCCTGGTTGTGCCACATACTCCTGCATATGACCGTGGTCAATCAGGCGTTGAATCTCGCATTGTAAATCACAACAATCATCTGTCTCATATCCTATCAAGTGGTGGTACTTGCAGTACTTGCTAGGGATTAGTTGTGATGGATCCTTCCAGACTGGCCTGGGACTAGGTAACAGATGCTTGCCACGGGAAGACATGAGAATTAGCTCCGGTGTGGTGTTTAACAAGTGGGTTATGGCTGAAGGTTCTGGCTTTGGCTGGTGTGGTCCAAAACAATTAGTCATCCGATTTTCAATCCTTCTATTCTGACTTCCATTGCGGCTAAAAGGCTCTCGATCCTTCTCTTTCTTTTCGGTTTCTTTGGCAACCATATCACCCACCATGACATCATTGGCTTTCTCGGCTACAATGTACTGTTCCACCCTACTCAAGAGATCTTGGTATATGTTTGGTCCATCCTCATGAACTGACCACCAAAACCTTGTGATGGTTTTCTCTTTCTTGTGCGATGTGCCTCTTCTCAGACTTGTGAATGTCTACAACGAGTAGAGTTGGCCTCATCTTCTAGATGGCCAAGATCTTGAGCCGGCAGTAGAGAGCCACAAGCTTGGATTGGCCTGTGCATGTTGGTTGCCTTTACCTAGTCCCAGCTGCTGCTCTGGAGGAACTAGGTGACTTTCATTGTAGTTGCTTGTGCCTCTAACATTTTTAAGTCTCCATTGCCATGAGTTGATCTGTTTATAGTTTTGATAGCTATTTTTTTTAGTCCCCATATTTTGGGTCTTATCATCCTGTCCCTCTTTTGAAGGATTCATCCTCGAATTTGTAGAGGATTTAGTACTCTCTCCATGGAATACCTGCAAAAATGAAAATTTAGGGTGGGGTGTATTAGAAAAACTTTCCTTCTTCGCTCCACTTCCCAACTTCTTTTTTTTTTTCTTTTCACTATCACAAGCATTTTTCTTCTTTAGCTCCTTCTTTACCATCAACTGATCCTTGTTCACTTCTTTTGGAGTCAATGGTATAAGATCAAAAGATTGACTACCTTTTTTAAAGTGATAGGAATTTTTGAAACCATCAAATTGCACCTTCCTATCAAATTGCCAAGGTCGTCCCAAAAGAATGTGTGTGGCATGCATTGGTACCACATCACAAAGCACTTCATCCCTATATGTACCTATGGCAAACTTCAACTTCACTTGCTTTGTGATATTAATAGCTCCACACTTATTCAACCACTGAAGCTTGTATGAATTGGGATGTTCAACGGTGTGCAATCCTAACTTCTCAACCATAGGCTTACTCGCCACATTAGTGCAACTACCACCATCAATAATTACACTACAAAATTTTATTTTTGATATTACACCTAGTGTGAAATACATTGGTTCGTTGTGACTTCCCTTCCTTGACTTCAATAGGTGCCTCTAAAACCCTTGTGGCGACCAAGGATTCAGGTGCATGTACTATTTCTTCTATCAAATCTTCGTCGTCTTCAGACAATTTTGATTTTTCTTCTTCGTCATTACTCTCATGTGTCACAACCTCCCCACCTTTAATCACCATGGTTCTTCGGTTCGGACATTCAGTTGCCACGTGCCCATACCCCCTGGTACTTAAAGCATTGACTGTCTCTATTTCTAACTTGTTGTTGAACAAACTTTGCCTTCCCTTTACCCAACACGTCTTCCCTCTTTTTAGGAATCTGAAGTTCCAATCATCTTTATTTTGAACTTCTTCCCAAAACATCCCACTTTCAAATCCCAATGAGTGTTTTGCAACCCTTTTTCTTTTCAATTATTTCTCTACCTTCATGGCCATATGAACCATGTTCTCCAATTCAACATAGTGGTGCAACTCTACTGTATTGGCAATATCCTGATTTAGTCCATTTAAGAACCTTGACATAGTGGCTTCCCGATCCTCCTCCACATTAGCCCTAATCATGGCCACTTCCATCTCCTTAAAATAATCATACACACACCTAGACCCTTGAGTGAGGCTTTGCAAACGCCAGTATAACTCTCTATAATAGTGACTAGGAACATACCATTTTCACATGATAGCCTTTAAATCACCCAAAGACTCAGTCGGTCTTTCTCCACTTCTTCTCCTACTAGTCACCAAGTAGTCCCACCATACTAGAGCTTAATCACTAAATTTTGTTACCGCCATTTTCACATTTTTCTCCTCTGAGTAATTATGGCAATCAAAAATTAGCTCTACTTTCTTTTCCCACTCAAGATATGCCTCTGGATCCTCTTACCCTGAAAAGATGGAATTTTCATCTTTATGCTACCCAGGTTCCGGTCGACATCATCTCATCCCTTCTTCTATATTGTCTCTTGTCACCCTTACTGGATGATTCTCCATTACTTCCCACATTTCTTCTAATATTGTTATCAAATTTATCCCACAAGTGTATGGGGTTGAAACAAGTAATATAGTAGATGAATCTAGTGTCATACCCACAAGGATCAGTAATTAAAATTCACTTTAACTAAACACTTCTGACAAATAACACAAACTAGCAAACACACACAATTAAGTTATGAGTTGCAAACCAAAGAAACAAATAAAATTATGCAAGATAATTAAAAGCAAGAATTTATAAGAATTAAACGAATTTAGATGATTAAAGTACTAGGATCCCTAAATCTACCATCATTTCCAGAATCAATCCTTAGAACTCGCCCTCACATGTTCTAGCCTAGAGTTGAAAATCAATAATCCTAATTTATTCAAAAGCCTCTCTCGATGATAATCTAAATCAATACCTATATGCGAGACCAATTATCTGTAATTAACCTTCGAACATAAGGCATGCATTCATTCACGTTGATTGTTTTCCTATGATTTCATATAGCATAATAATATCTCTAGTTATTATAGGACCTTATGTTGTTTACTTCCATGTGCTAAAATCATGAAGAATCTCTCGAAAACAACATGAATCACAAAGCTCAATTTAATAGTGATCAAACATCAAATTGGAATAAGCGCATAATGAACAAAAAACTAGAACAATAGTAAGAACGAACACTATAAATTAATCATGAAATACGGGGTTTCATCATGAACCCCTAGTTCAAAGAGTTTAGCCTAGCATGATATTACTAGTCAAAACAAAAGAAAAGACGAATTCATAAAGTAAGAAATAGAAAGATGGAACTATGACATTTCAATCTCCTCAAGCTTGTATCTCCGATCTTGTGTTTTTTCTCCTTTTCCCACCTCTTCTTCTCCTTTTCCCGTCTCTTCTTCTCCTTTTATGTTTTTTTCTTGTCCTTTTTATAGTTGTGGACGCCCTAGAGTCCCCAAGTGTGTCAAAAAGTGCAAAAAAAGCGACAAAAACAATTTCCACTAGGGGCCGCGGGCCACCACTGTATGCATTCCCGCGGCCTACCTGCAACCTATAAAGAATACATAGCCTGCGGCTAGACCGTGGTCACCTGCGTGCAATTTTCAAAACATATAGTTCAGTCCCTGATTTGACTTTTTCTTGCAGCAACGGTCCTTTTCAGCATTTTCTTCATTTAAACAAGTCCAAAAATTCTCAAAATTTCACAAAAGTCCTCGCACTCTTCAAATATGACCCAAATAGTCTTTTTTACGTTTTTTTCAAAATGTAATCTAATCCTCAAACTTGTTGACATTGGTCTTCTCACCCCGAAACTCTCGAGCAATCACGCCTTGAAGCTACATCTTGGATGTAAAGCTCCCATTTGGTTCGAAAATCACCCTTTTCACTTAGCATCAACCCAGTTTGAGCTTTTCACATCTATAAGCCATATTCATACAAATTAGGCAGAAATCTACTCAATTATATTTATATAATTTAATAAGTTAAGAGGAGTAAATAACATATAAAATACACTCAACAAACATCATCACCAATTTCCGGCCTATCCATTCGTCTATTTTGTCTACCTCTATCCCTCTCTCTAGTCGCCTCTATCCTATTCATCCTTGTACTAAGCCCACCAATCGCTCCCATAAATTGATTGAATTTTTGTTGCAAGTTAGCCAATGTTTGGAACCGGCGATAATCACCTACAGACGAGTAGGTACCCGAATTGTTTGACATCTTTTTTTAACTGAATTTCAACAATTAATTCTCTCCACAGATTAGTTTTCACCCAACTTCAACTGCAAAATAATATCCAGCAATGATTCCACTATGACAATCAAAATAGAAACTTGAATAGTCTTACAATGGAATTTTCTAACAAATAGGAAAAGTAACCTAAACTAATTAGGAAACAATTAATTAAAAGGAAATAATATAAGAAATTCAGAAATAACAAAAAGATATCAAAACTTCCGTGTCAAAGGTAAAACCCGCACGTGCCCTTTGGTGGGTAAATCTTGGCAGCCTGTGTGTCAAAACACGTATAACTTTTGATAGGAAATTTAGAATTGAGATATGCAAAAGGTGTTGAACTCCTGACTTAAAAAGCTTTCTGTTGACATATCATTATCTCATGTAAATTATTTTTATCAAATTTTTGTGCTCCAAAGTTTCTTAAGTTGCATTGTTCTTGTCCAATTTGGTTTGAAACTTCTTGAGCTCGCCACTTCAGTCCATCAAACCTTCTATATGCATAATTCTTGCCTGATTTTTCCATCTTGGACTTGCCTCTAACATTTTTAGGTCTCCATTGCCATGAGTTGATCCACTTATAGTTTTGATAACTATTTTTTTAGTCCCTGTATTTTAGATCTTACCACTTCCTCTTCCCATGATCCTTCTGAGTAGTCTGCCCCTGACTTTCATACCTACATAGATGATGGTCTAAGCCTTTCTCACTACCTCACCATAAGTGGGGAGATTGAAGGCGCTGATGATCTACCGAATCTCTTTCAAAACGTCTGGCCTTTATATGTTCTGTGCTCACTAGTTGTGAGGCAAAGCGGGACAGTTCTTTGAACTTCCTTTTGTAAGCTCTGATATCCAAGTACCCTTGTATTAGCTATAGAAACTCCACCTCTTTGTGATCATGGAGGGCCTGAGGGAAGTATTTATCTATTAACTCAGTTTTGAATTGAGCCCAGGTCATGTTCCTCAGTTCCTCGTCAGTTCTGGTACGGGACATTGACTCCCACCAATGTCTAGCCTTACTAACCAATTTGAATTTCATGCACAAAACTTTCTAATCCTCGGGGCATGAGATGTGGCGAAAAATCTTCTCCATTGTGCGGATCCACTCATCTACAGCCAGTAGCCCACCCTTACCATCGAACGTTAGCGGATGGTGCCTATGGAACTATTCAATGACTGGCACTGTGAGGGCAGCTGGAGGTACTGCTGGAGCCAGGGCCTGCCTTATACCTTGCACAACTCAAATAAGTTCTCTGAGCACATCTGTCTATGTTAGCCGGACCATTTCCTTACAAAATAAAGATACACGTTGTAATAACTTGAAAGGCATAAAGTCCAACATAAAAGGAAATAATAAGGAGCAACTCAAGGAACATGAAAATTTTCATTTATTATTATTCATCCAAATCCTTTGAAAGAATACATTAAAGGAGTGTTGTGTGCTTAAATAACTGAAAAGAATAAAGAACAACTCCGAAAATAAAGCATGTACAATATGGACAATGACAACTACTCTAACTCTCTCCTATCTCTAGTCATCATCGTCGCTAACCCAACTGCTCGATGGCCTAAACTTTTTGGGTGGAGGGGGTACGTCTTCCTATGTAATACATGATTCTGGTTCAAAGTCTTCCAAAATCTCTACGTCCTCATCCGACTCCTCCTCAAGAATCCCATTCGGAATCTCTTTGGGAATCTCTTCCTCATGATCTTCCCTAGATCTTCCTCCAGATCCTCCTTTAGATCCTTCTCCGAATCCTTTTCTGGATCCTCTTCTAGCTCGTGTACGGGTACAGGCGCACAGAGAGGACTGTGGTGCCATACTGTGCATACACTCTCCAATGAGCCAAGAGCATCTCGCAGAAGAGGTCAAAGCTTATGTCCCCACCTCGAGCCATGTAGAGGTGAAAGTGGTCATCAGTAGCTTTGGTTTGCTCTTCATCATCAAAAGTGTCTATCATATGTCAAATGGACCAAGTTGTGGTCGTCTGATATCCCAAGTTGATGGCTCGAGTACGAACTGTACGAACACAACCGACATGCTCACTCTTGGTCAAGTTAGGATCAGCTATGAAATTTTTATAAGCTAGTCTAGTCAACTCATCCTATCCATTTTCGCTATCCACTGCCATATCTATTGACCAATTATGTAAAATCCAGTTAATTGGGGTCTTTAATAAATTTTAGCTAAATTACAAGGACTTTAAGGAAATTTCTTTATCTTTAAGTTGGTCACGTCTTTCTTACAATACACGTTATGATATATATATATAAAGATATTTATATATAGATATATATAATCAAGGTATAAGTAAGATTAAATATTAAAAATGGTAAAATAAAACAAAATAATTTATTAAAATAAAATAGATAGTGGTATAAAAGTAATAGAAAGGGTTATAAAAGCAAATAGTTTAGTATAATAGTCTAAAAATCATAAGACTTTAAAAAAAGGGGTAGAATGTTTAATTTCCTCTAAAAAATTAAATTTTGAGTTTGGGCTAAAGAAATTAATTGAGCTTAAGAACTTATTTTATAGGACTTTAGGATTTGGGCCTGAATTGGGCTTTGCAATAGACTTGGGCTCCAAATAAAATTTAGTTAAATCATTTTAAAATTTCCTAGACTCAATTAAATGGGAATTGAGCTTGTAAGACTTGAAATTTTTTACTGAAAATAGACTTCGTATGTTTTAGAAAAATAAGTCAAAAATGATCTAAAATGAATAGAACGTCTTGATTTTAAATGGTACTACATTGAAATTCGTCATACACGAATATAAATAATTGGACCCGAACTGTATCTTGAGACAAAATCCAATTAATTATAAACTCGCACTATCTTTTAAAATAAAATAGACGAACGACGCAAAATTTTTTAAAATATTTATCGTGACAAATATTAAAATAATGAATTAGGGTGGTAGCGACACATTAAAAATGCTTTAAAATCTTTAAAATAATAATTATCTAATCGCGGCAATTTTAGCCTTGATAACTCATATCTATATATTTACAAATCCAGAGTAGTTGCCTAAAAATTTTTCCATCCCTTTTTCACTTTTTAAATCCCTCAAATTTTCTTCTTTTTCCTTTTTTTCTCGGTTTTTTGGGTTTTCGAAATATTTTTCCCAAAAATATTTTAGCCTCGATTACTTATATCTATATTGTGACACCATTGATTTCAATTTTGTTTGAGTTCTGGGTTCTTGTGGCCATATTACTTTTCCTATGCTAATTATTTCTTACAAGTTTTTATCCTAAAAATATGACTCATAAGGTGGAAAGAGAAAAATATTTGGGATAATATCTGATAATAAATTTTAAGTTCAAATGTTGGATCCAATAAGATGGAATGTATTTTTCAAAATTACAATATAAGCGATGTATCAGTACTAAAACGAGAAAATAACAAGATAATTATTAAAAATATTATCAAAAGTTTTTAGCTGAAAATAATGGTATTATGATTATTTGAATGATCATCAATAATATTAATAATCTTAGATACGAATAGAATTTGACGGTTAAAGTATTTTGGGTACTTCTCATACTCTTATTATATGTGTCTGAGATGAATAATCCATTAGTCAATTATATTAAGAGAAGGGTAAATCTTTGATTCCATACCTTGATAGGTATATGAAATATATGAACTCTTTGAAGGATAAATTTAGTTGGTAACTAAACTGGAGATAAGATAATACTACAAGAGACAAATGATAAAATGATTGATAGGGTACTTACCTTGGATTTATATGTAACTTGTGAGTATCAACAACTTAAGTTTTGTTGGGATCTTTTGAGACAATCAATCAACTGTTTAGTGATTTTAGTTGATGCAGAAATGCAATAATAAGTTATAGATTGACATGAGAAATGATTGTAAATGTTGATATTAATTACCAATCAGTCATATGTCTGGGATCTTACTTTGGTTAAATAAAAGTTCTAAGCTCATGTAAGATTTAGGTTATTGATGATATTTATCATATACATGTAGGGGATTGAGAAAGACATGTGATAAAAAGCATGATAATATGGAAATGTGATGATGGTGATGAATTTGGAAAACTAGAAGATTATATACTGCTTTGGATCAAATATGAATTTTATGGTCATATGAGGGAATATTTAGACAAGTATGGACGATTTGAGAATTCGTTCATTAATATCTTTTATTAGATAAGGAATGATGATATCATAAGAAATTAATAAGCTACCTTTGTAATTATTTGGGCTGTAATTGATGGGAAACTTATGGTATAACAATATTAAGAAGTTTAGTATTTTATTAGGCGTTCTATATGTACAAGTTGAGATCAAGGTCAAAATAAATAAATATTAATTTGAAGCAGGGATGGCAACGGGGTGGGGTGGGGTGCGGTGGGGCGGGGCCGGGTGGGCCGGGTCGGAGCTGGCTTCCCCAGGCCCCGCCACGATTTTTTTTCCCCGTCCCGATCCCTGGAGTCGGGGCGGGGACAGGTCGGGGCGGGGAAAGTTAAATCCCTACTCCCTAGCCCGAAATTTATTTAATTTTTTTAATTTAGAGCCGAAATTTTTTTAATTTTTTTTTAATTTAGAGCACATGTATGCGAAATATTAGTCCGAGAAAGCACATATATAAGAACATTATTTAGGCCATGCACAAGACAAGGCCCATTAACCCAAGAAATGTGTATCACAAGCATCAACTTTATAATGAGTTGGCCTTATTCTACTTTTCTATGCATCCGATGTGGGATGCCTTCCATGTTGATGCAATATAAAGGCAAATGGAATCTCACATCGAAAGTGAAGTGAAACGAAGCCGATATATGGTGTGTATAAAAAAGGACCAATCAATACACACATGTAAAAGAAAATTATTTAGGCCATGCACAAGACAAGGCCCATTAGCCCAAGGCATGTTTATCACAAGCATCAGCTTTTATAATGAGTTGGCTTTATTTTACTTTTCTATGAATCCGATGTGGGATGCCTTCCCATTTTGATGTAGTATAAAGGCAAATGGAATCCCACATCGAAAGTGAAGTTAAATGAAGCCGGGGTATGATGTGTATAAAACAGGGCCAATTGACTCAAAATAATAATGTTTGAGACCTAATAAAAAAATAATAATTAAGTAATTTTTATAGAAAAAATAATGTTTTGAGACATAATGTTATACAAAGTAAGTTTTTTTAATAAATAAAAAACCAAAAAATCGGGTTTCGGGGCGGGCCAAAACCCGTCCCCGCCCCGCTAGTGATTTGGCGCATAACTTTTTGCCGCGTTCGGGGTGGGTCCCCATCGGGTTCCGGTTTTCGGGTTAAATTTGTCATCCCTAATTTGAAGTGTACATAACTTGGAACGATTTGAATAAAGCCATAACTAGAGAAATTAAGAGTGATGGTTGTTAAGGCTAAGGATGAAACAGTTGTAAATTTATGTGCAGCATAAATATAAGCAATATATTAAACACATGATTTGCTAATAGCAATATCTTAATGCTTGGCTTCCAAGTTATTAGATATAAAGTTCTTAACACAAAGTATCAACAACATAAGACAATATACCGGAACAAGAATATTCTTAAGATAAGATTTAAAACATACTATCAGTTTCTTTAAGGGGAGGAGTACATTATTGAGAAACTTATTATAGTAAACTATAACTAGATGAATGAAGAGAGTTTGAAATAGTACGAGAATTTCGAGGACGAAATTTCTTTAAAGGGAGGAGGATTTGTAGCGGCCCAAATTTAAAAAGTATTATTTTTATAATTTTACGGATCATGTGAAAGGTTAATAGAGTTTAAATTACATTTCAAGATATCTTTGATATTAAAATACCGTAAATTTTACAGAACGGTTTTAGAATTCTAGAAGTTCATTATAAAGTTCTATATTATACTTTCCCATGTGTATGAAGAATTCTTTAGTTGAACTTTATTTGACATGTCAAGTACCAAGTCAAAACATAAATAGGGGAATGACGAAACTTAATAAAATATAAATAAATAAAATATTTTTGCCGCCTATAAATAGGGGGCCTCAAAGGCCCCAAAAACGTAACCACAAAAAAAGGGGGAGCTGCCTAATTTCCTTAAAGCCTCCTTTTGGTGTATTGACGGGGTTGCACCGCTCATAATATAGGGGGCTGACCCCCTAAACTAAGGGCTGCGCCCCCTATGTATTTCATAAGGGTGCTCCCTTACCCTAGAAATTGTACCCCATATTTAATATAGGGTGTATTTAATATAGGGTGTGTTTTGTCTTACCCTCTACATCAATTTAGGTGCGGTTTCAATATTCTAATGACATTTTAATAAGATGAAATAAATATTCGAGAGTATGAGATTGACGACTCAGTAAGCATTTAACTTCGATTAATTATTATCTTGTCTTAGTTAAATATTGAGGAGATAAATAAATAGGAAATCTTACATCTACAAATATAAGAATAAACCTGATAAAGTGTGAGAGATATTGATGGCCCGTGCAATAGAATATTTGGAAGTGTTAAAACTACTAATGTCCTTAGATATCTAAGGACTGGGGTAAGTAACGGTTCAACTACAATGCAAAACAATAGTATTATGTGCTCCTATGTAACAACGTGCTATTAATGTCTGCCATGCCCTATAATATTAATGTGATATATTATATTATCTTTGTTATGAGACGAGAAAATTGGGCATTGGCACCATTGGGACATATGTTGTTGAACATATGATGTTGTATGCCATATACACACATTTGAGTATGATGACAGAGATGAAAATATGCATGTCGCATAGTAATTGACATGAGATACCACGGAGTATAGTGTGATCCATGTGTAGTTACATCGCATTGTATTTGTCGTACGGCTATATACACTTGCGAGTGTTGAGGGCACGACGACCGCCAACTGGATATATATACCAGTGGTTATATGTTATGGCCAGGCCTTGATTATTTGATTATATTGGTAAGTCCTTGTCATCTCCTGAGCTGAGTTGAGGGAACGAAGGACACGTCGAAGGATCTCGAGTCGAGGTGAGACTAAGACGGGCCTTCAGGCAAGGCATATGCATGCAGGCCTATTGATTATAAATTCATGCGGTGTTTTACACAAGAGATGTGGGCCCTATTTGCATTGTTGTGTTCGGAATCATCACATATAGGCATCATATACATATGCATGTTGTTACTTACTAAGCTTTAGCTCATATTATTTTACATTGTAGGTGTGACAATGCAAGTAACGAAGAATGGTGACAACTCCAAGGTGAGTTGTATGAGTTGACAACTCCAATGTGAGTTGCATACGTATATGAGCTAACACTTAGCAAGTAACAACATGCATATTTATATGATGATTCCGCACACCATGTAAATAGGGCACACATCCCTCTTGTAAAACACCACATGAGCTCATAATCAAAAGTTCTGCGTGCACATGCCTTGCGTGAAGGTCCGTCTTAGTCTCACCTCAACTCGGGATCCTTCGATGTGTCCATCATTGCCTCAACTCGGCTCAAGACATGACAAAGACTTACCAATATCATCAAATAATCAAGGCCTGGCCATAACATACGACCGCCGGGTCTCAACACCACGTTTGGTATATATACCCGGTCGGTGGTTGGCAGGCCCCCAACACTCACAAATATATACCTATACTACAAATACAATGCGATGTAACTACACAGGGTTCAGACCATTCAGACTATACTCCCTGGTGTCTCATGTCAATCACTATGCCACGTGTATATTCTCATCTCTATCATCATACTCAAATGTGTGCATATGACATACAACATCATATGTTCAACAACACATGTCTCAACGGTGCCATTTAAGTCATGCCCAACTTTCATGTCTCATTATAAAGATAATATATTATATAAATATTATAGGACATGACAAACTTTTAAATATCATGCGGTGACATGGAATCACATAATACTATTGTTTTGTATTGTAGTTGAACCATTACTTATCTCCGTGCTTAGCTATCTAAAGACATTAGTAGTTTTGGCACTTCCAAGACATTGGACGAACCATCAATGTTTACCATGCTTTATTAGATTTATACTAAAATATGTAGACATAAGCTTTCCTATATTATTTATTTTCTTAACATTTAACTAGGACAAGCTAATAATTAATTGAAATTAAAATGCTTACCTTATTTTTCCTTTTTTTTCTAGGTTTTTCAGGTTTTTGAAAATGTTTTTTCCTCTAATTATTTTAGCCTTGATTACTCATATCTATATATTTATAAATGGAAAAAAGTTGCTTAAGGATTTTTCCCACCTTTTTTCATTTCTAAATCCATCAAAATTTTTTTCTTTTTCCTTCGTTTTAGGTTTTTTCTGTATTACGAAAAACTTTTTTTCCAAAAAATATTTTAGCCTTGATTACTCATATCTTTATAGTTATAAATGGAGAATATTTACCTTAAAATCAAGCATGTTTTCACTTTTTAAATCCATCCAATTTTCTTTTTCCTTTTTTTTAGTTATCGGAATTTTTTTCCTGGGAACGTTTTAGATTTGATTACTTATATATATATATATTTATAAATAGAAAATAGTTGCCTAAAATTTTTTTCCGCCGTTTTTCACTTTTTATATCCGTCAAAATTTTCTACTTTTTCCTTTTTTCTCAGTTCTTTTTCTTTTCAGAATTTTTTTCTCGAAAATGTTTTAGCCTTGATTAATCATAGAAATATATTTATTAATGAAGAATAGTTGCCTAAAAATTTTTCCCACTCGTTTTCACTTTCTAAATCCGTTAAAATTTTCTTCTTTTTCCATTTTTTCTTACTTTTTTTTTTTTTGGTTGTCAGAATTAGTTTTTCCACGAAATTTTTTTAGCCGTGAATAGTTTACTAAAATTTTTCCCATCCTTTTTCAGTTTCTAAATCCATCAAATTCTCTTCTTTTTTCCTTTTTTTTTGATTTTTTAGGTTTTCAGGAAATTTTTTCCCAAAAATGTATTTATATATCATTAAATGGAGAAAAGTTGCCTAAGAATTTTTCTCGCCCTTTGTCAATTTCTAAATCCATCAAAACTTTCTTCTTTTTCTTTTTCTCAATGTTTTTTTAGTTTTCAAAAATGTTTTTTCCTAAAATTATTTTAGCTTGAATTACTCATCTATATATATATATATATATATCTAAATCAAAAGAAATCTAACTCAGTTTTCCCGCCTAAACTGCTGATGTCACTAATGACGTCATTTTCCTTTTTTATTTTTTTTTTTAATTTTTTTCCCTTGCCAGGTACAAATCCAAATAAATAACATTTTGAAGGTCCCGCTTTCCTTGACTGTTACGTAATTAATTACGGTCTTCCCTTCTCTTCTCCTTTGAATTGTTGATTTACATCTCCTCTGTTGATTTTTTTTAAATATTTTTTTTTTGAGTTTGGTAAATCAAAAAAGGCTCAAAACTTACGGATTTGTGGCACAGAATAGTGAAATTTCATCTTCCTCCTTTTTTTTTATTTGGATCAATTTATACTGAATTCTATATAATGCAAAAATTCAAAGACTATTTGTTCATAAGCTACTCTTCTTCTGTGAATACAATATTTTACTAACAATATTATTACGTAGAAATTAATATTAATAATTAGACATTTTAGCATAGAAATGGACCCTATTTTTGGTGCATCCCAAAAAAGAAAAATATGACCAAATAATTGGGACGGAAGGAGTAATTAATTGAACTTTTTTGCTTTTTCAAGTATTTAATTTACTTTAATAATGTGTCTCTATTAAATGATATAATCATACTCATATAGTGATGTGAATTTTTTACACATTATCTAAATAAATTATGTTTTGACAAAAGATCATTTCATTATGAGAAAGTATGAGTTTATTGTTTGTGGAATCAAATTATACTTCTACATGACTATGCTTTGATGTCTTAATAGATTCTTAGAATTTACGGCTGTAAATATATTGAATATTGGGGATAGACCTCTTCCACTGATGTACAAAGAGAAAGAAGATTGCATATGGAGCTTTGATTATTATGTGAATTGTGGAATGAATATGGATTGACTTTTCAATGAAAGTATATTTGTACTACCATTGATGTTATTTCCTCCATTTGTACAAACCTTAATTTTTTTACACTTTTAGAGTATAATATATGTTCAACTATTATAAATTCATTGAAAACCTTTCAAACAGTTAAATTTCAAACTTTTTTTCCACCGGTGCATCGCACTGGTGTTATACTAGTAATTATATATTTATAAATGGAGAATAGTTGCCTAATAATTTTTCCTACCATTTATTACTTTTAAAACCCGTCGAGTTTTCTTCTTTTCAATTTTTTTTGGTTTTTCTGGTTTTCAAAATTCTTTTCCCGGAAATGTTTTAGCTTTAATTACTTATATTTATATTTTTATAAATGGAGAATAGTTGGCTAAAGATTTTTCCTGCCATTTTTCACTCCGTATATCCATCAAAATTGTATTCTTTTTCCCTTTTTCTAGGTTTTTCTGTTTTCAGAATTTTTCTGCCGAAAATATTTTAACCTTGATTACTCATATCTATATATTTAGAAATGGCATAGTTGTCTAAAAATTTTTCCCACCCTTTTCACCTTTTAAATCCGTTCAAATTTTCTTCTTTTTGCTTTTTCTTGGGTATTTTTCAATTTTTGGGAATTGTTTTCCTTGAAAATGTTTTAGCATTGATTACACAAATCAATATATTTTTAAATGGAGAACAGATGCCTAAAAATTTTCCTAACCTTTTCACTTTCGAAATCCTTCAAATTTTCTTCGTTTTCCATTTTTTACCAGTTTTTTAGGTTTTTGGAAATTTTTTTCTCGAAAATATTTTAGCCTTGATTACTCATATCTGTATATTTATAAATGGAGAATAGTTGTCTCAAAATTTTTTACACCATTTTCTCTTTCTAAATCTCATCAAAACTTTCTTCTTTTTCCTTTTTTCTAGTATTTTCAGTTTTCGAAATTTTTTTCCTAAATTTCTTTTAACCTTGATTACTCATATCTATATATTCATAAATAGAGAATAGTTGCCTAAAACTTTTTCCCACCTTTCTTCACTTTCTAAATTCGAGAAGTTTTCTTTCCCCTCCTTTTTTTTTTTTAGTTTTTTGAGTTTTCGAAAAAAAATTTCTCGAAAAATTTTGAACTTTGATTACTTATATCTATATATTTATAAAAGGAGAATAGTTGCCTAAAAAGTTTTCCCACCATTTTTCACTTTCTAAATCTTTCAAAATTTTCTTCATTTTCCTTTTTTGTCGGTTATTTTAGTTTTCGTAATTTTTTTGTGTCCAAAATGTTTTTTCTGAGTAAATTCCCGAAAATTTTTTAACCTTGATTACGAGGATCTATATATTTTTAAATAGCAATGGTTGCCTAAAAATTTTTGCCCCCTTTTTCACTTTCTAAATCTGTCCAAATTTTATTCTTTTTCCTTTTTTCTAAGTTTTTTAAGTTTTCGGCAATTTTTTCCCCGAAAATGTTTTTGCATTGATTACAAAAATCTATATATAAATGCAGAATAGATTCCTACAAAATTTCCTTAACTTTTTCACTTTCTAAATCCATTAAATTATCTTTGTTTTCCTTTTTTTTCCTCAGTGTTTTAAGTTTTTGAAAATTCTTGTTCCCAAAAATGTTTTTACCTTGATTGCTCATAATATCTATATATTTATAAATGGAGAATAATTGCCTTAAAATTTTTCCCACCAATTCTCACTTTCTAAATCCGTCAAAAGTTTCTTTTTTTTTTTTAACTTTTCTAGGTTTTTTTTAGTTTTCAGAAATTTTTTTCCCTAAAAATATTTTTTTACACAAAAAACATTTTAGCCTTGATTACCTATATCTATATATTTATAAATGGAGAATAGTTGCCAAAAAAATTTTCCGCCTATTTCACTTTCTATGTCTATCAAATTCTCTTCTTTTTCACTTTTTTCTTGGTTTTTCAGATTTTCAAAAAATTTTTTCCCAAAATGTTTTTTCCTTGATTACACCTATCTATATACCTATATGGAGAATAGTTGCCTAAAAATTTTTTCCACCCTTTTTTACGTTCTAAATCCGACAAAACATTCTTATTTTTCCTTTTTTTCTAGGTCTTTTTCGGTTTTTGAAAATTTCTTTTCTCAAATTATTTAAGCCTTGATTGCTCATATCTATATATTTATAAGTGGAGAATAATTGTCCAAAAAATTTTCCACCCTTTTACACTTTCTAAATCTATCAAAATTTTATTCTTTTTCCTTTTTTTCGATTTATTTGGTTTTTATAATTTTTTTCTAGGAAATATTTTGGCCTTGATTACTTATAAGTGGAGAATAATTGTCCAAAATATTTTTCTAGGAAACATTCTTCTTTTTCCTTTTTTTCTGTATTTTTTTTGGTTTTTGGATATTTTTTCCCCGAAAATGTTTTAGCCTTGATTACACATATTTAGATATTTATAAATGGTGAATAGTTACCTAAAAATTTTTCCCACAGATCGTCATTTTCTAAATTTGTCAAATTCTCTTCTTTTTCCTATTTTTTTAGGTTTTTCTGGTTTTCAGAAATTTTTTTTCTGAAAATGTTTTTTCCTTCATTATTCATATCTATATACTTGTATATGGAGAATAATTACCTTAAAACCCCTTTCACTTTCTAAATCCAACAAACTTTCTTATTTTTCCCTTTTTTTCTAGGTTTTTTTCAGTTTTAGAAAATATTTTTTCCTTAAATTATTTTAGCCTTCATTACTCATATCTACATATTTACAAATAGATAAAAGTTATCTAGAAATTTTCCCTCCTTATTTCACGTTCTAAGTCCACCAAAATTTTCTTTTGTTTCATTTTTTTTTAGGTTTTTTCTATTTTCTAAAATTTTTTATCCTTGAAAATATTTCAGCTTTGATTACTTATATCTATATATTTATAAACGGGGAATGGTTGCCTAAAAATTTTTCTAGCCCTTTTTCACTTTCAAAATCTGTCAAATTTTCTTCTTTTTCCTTTTTTTCTCGGTTTTTCAAGTTTTCAAAAAAGAAATTTCCCTCCTTATTTCACATTCTAAATCCACCAAAATTTTCTTTTGTTTCATTTTTTTAGGTTTTTTCTGTTTTCTAAAATTTTTTGTCCCTAAAAATATTTCAACTTTGATTACTATATCTATATATTTATAAATGGGAAATGGTTGCATAAAAATTTTTGCAGCCCTTTTTCACTTTCTAAATCTGTCAAATTTTCTTTTTTTTTCCTTTTTTTCTTGGATTTTCAAGTTTTCAAAAAAAATTTCCTGCCCTTTTTTACTTTCCAAATCCATCATACTTTACTCCTTTTTACTTTTTTTTCTCATTTTTTTCGGTTTTTGAAAAAAAATTTCCCCAAAATTGTTTGATAGGTGCTTTATTAGATTCGTTAATTTCTCCATACTAGTAGTTTATTGTGAGTTTTATTATGTTAAAATATTTAATTATTTTTGGTCTGTTTATTTGTGTCGGAAGAAGGAGATAATTAAAAAGGATAAAGTTTGGGCACGTTTTGCAAGAATTTTGGATCTTTGGGGACTAAGGCGTCGAGTAACGGAATTTGAAGGGCCGAAAGAAAAGAAAAAAATATATAGTCTAGTGTGGCCGCATCGCATATCCATGCGGCCGCACTCAATTTGTAAAAAAGGCAAAAACCAGTAGAAGACGCGGTGCAGGCGCACCACCTGCCTGGTGCACCCGCACCAATACTGAAATTCCCACCAGAATCCTCTATGCGGCCGCAGTGCACCCATGTGTGGCCGCACTGCCCTATGCGCACTTAATTACGTCGTTTTCCTTGTTCCTATAAAACTCTTTTATGGTATAATTTATAGACGATTTTTACATTTTTTCTTAGCGATTTTAGAGACTATATAAAGGGGTCAAGTCTTAGGAATAGAGACACAACTTCATATTATTTTCTTTACGACAAAGACAAGTTCGAAGGAAGATTTTCTTGAGCGAGCACACGAGGCTAACTTCTTTCTTCTTCTGGTTCAAGGGCATGTTGTTGCTACTTCTTGCTTTTAATTAATCAATTCAAGTAACATTGTTTCTTACTCTTTTGTGAAATTGATTGTGTTATTCTGTTTTTCATGTTTATGAATTCTGATTGTTCGATCTAGTTTATGCCTACTACATTGAATGATTGGTTTTCTATTGCTAGGTTTGGGAATTCAATCCGTAATTGTTGTTTCTCCTAATTCTCGTAGCAACTAATGATTGTTAATCATTAGGGATAACACTACCTAAGTTAAATACATCGAACTTGTGAATTTATTGCTTAGATTAACTATTTTCCTAATTGTTCTTGCAATCGTTGTTTTAAATCTAGAGATCATATTATAGGTTGTCCAAACGGTTAGTTCTAATTGAAGAGTTTAT
The DNA here is from genome assembly GCA_963692815.1 of Nyctanthes arbor-tristis. Lineage (NCBI taxonomy): Eukaryota > Viridiplantae > Streptophyta > Magnoliopsida > Lamiales > Oleaceae > Nyctanthes > Nyctanthes arbor-tristis. Next base: position 16,920 of record CAVNYN010239773.1, on the reverse strand, counting down.
TCTAATTAGTATACTTAAGGGAAAATATGTGTAGCAGAACTTATTGTTGCCTAGAGTTGATAGTTTTGCAAGAAAGTAGAAACAACGTTACTATTGATTACTATCTTCTGTGTGAAGTACACAAATAAACCGAGAACTGGAAGTAACGTTTATTTTCTTCTTTGTCTTTGTGAATATTCATTATTTTTTTATTCTTTGATTTTTGTTAATTTTAGTTTAATCTCACAGAAGCTCGCTTCCTACTAGTTGACACGAAGTACTTCGAATTATCTAACCTTCTCTGTGGGTTCGACCCTTGCTGTTGCTTCTACAAATTATTTTAATTTTAGTAGAGTAAGGTATTTATTATTTTAGCGCACTCGACACGCGACCATTGTTTTAGCCTTGATTACGCCCATATCTATATATTTGTAAATGGAGAATAGTTGCCTAGCAATTTTTCCCACCTTTTTCATTTTCTAAATCCGTCAAATTCTCTTCTTTTTCCTTTTTTACTCAGTTTTTCAGGTTTTCATAATTTTTTTCCCGAAAATGTTTTTTCCTTGATTACTCATATCTATATACTTATATATGGAGAATAGTTGCCAAAAACTTTTTATCGCTCTTTTTCACTTTCTAAATCCAACAAAACTTTCTTACTTTTCCATATTTTCTAGGTTTTTTGGGTTTTCAAAAAAAAAAGAAAAAAATTTCTCAAATTATTTTAGCCTTGATTACTCATATATATATATATATATATATTTATTTATTTATAAATAGAAAAAAGTTGCCGAAAGATTTTTCGCGCCATTTCTCATTTCCAAATTTTCTTCTCTTTCCTTGTTTTTTGTTTTTTTGTATTTCGAAAAAAATTTTCCCTGAAAATATTTTAGCCTCGATTACTCATACAATTATATTTATGAATGGAGAATATTTGCCTTCAAATTTTTCCCGCTCATTTTCACTTTCTAAACCCATCAAATTTTCTTTTTCCTTTTTTTTTGTTTTCAGAAAATTTTTTTCCTGAGAATGTTTTAGCTTTGATTATTTATATTGATATATTTATTATAAATGAAGAATAGTTGCCTAAAAATTTTTCCCGCCGTTTTTCACTTTCTAAACACGTTAAAATTTTCTTTTTTTTCCTCTTTCTCGGTTTTTTTGTCTGCTTTTATGAATTTTTTTCCCGAAGATGTTTTAGCCTTGATTACTCACATCAATATATATATATATATATATTAATAAATGAAGAATAGTTGCCTAAAAATTTTTCCCACCCGTTTTTGTTTTTTTGGTTTCTAGAATATTTTTTCCATGAAAAATTTTTAGCCTTGGTTACACATATCTATATATTTATAAATGTAGAATAGTAGACTAAAAATTTTTCCCGTCCTTTTTCACTTTCTAAATCCGTCAAATCTTTTCTTTTTCCTTTTTTTCTCGATTTTTTAGGTTTTCAGAAATTTTTTTCCCGAAAATGTTTTTGCCTTGATTACTAATATCTATATATCATTAAATGGAGAAAAGTTGCCTAAAAATTTTTTCCGCCGCTTGTCAATTTCTAAATCCGTTAAAACTTTCTTCTTTTTTTTTTTCTCAAGGTTTTTTCAGTTTTCGAAAGTGTTTTTTCCGAAAATCATTTTAGCCTTAATTACTCATATCTATATATTTGTAAACAGAGAATAGTGGCCTAAAAATTTTTCCCGCCATTTTTCACTTTCAAAACCTGTCGAGTTTTCAAATTTTTCTTTTTTTTGTTTTTGGTTTTCAGAAATTTTTATCCCTGAAAATGTTTTAGCTTTGATTACTAATATTTATATATTTGTAAATAGAGAATAGTTGGCTAATGGTTTTTTCCACCATTTTTCTCTCCCCTTTTTTGGGGTTTTTTTGGGTTTTCGGAATTTATCTCCCCTAAAATGTTTTAACCTTGATTACTTATATCTATATATTTAGAAATGGCAATAGTTTCTTAAAACTTTTCCTGACCTTTTCACGAATTAAATCTGTTCAAATTTTCTTCTTTTTCCTTTTTCTTTGGTATTTTTTTATTTTTGGAAAAATTTTCCCCAAAAATGTTTTAGCATTGATTACACAAATCAATATATTTATAAATTGAGAATAGATGCCTAACAATTTTCCTAACCTTTTCACTTTCTAAATCAATCGAATTTTCTTCGTTTTCCATTTTTTCTCAATTTTTAAGGTTTTCGATATTTTCTCAAAAATGCTTTAGCCTTGATTACACACATCTATATATTTATAAATGGAGAATAGTTGCCAAAAAATTTTTCGCATCCATTTTCTCTTTCTAAATCCATCAAAACTTTCTTCTTTTTCCTTTTTTCTAGATTTTTTTTGGTTTTTGAAAAAAATTTTCGTAAATTTCTTTTAGCCTAGATTATTCATATTTATATATTTATAAATGGTGAATAGTTTACTAAAAAAATTTCCCACCCATTTTCGCTTTCTAAAAAATTTTTTTAGCTTTTCCAATTTTCAGAAATTTTTTTTTCTCAAAAATAATTTTTCTTTGATTACCTGTATCTATATATTTATAAAAGGAGAATAGTTGCTTAAAAAATTTTTGCGTCATTTTTCATTTTCTAAATTTGTCAAAATTTTCTTCATTTTCCTCTTTTCTCAGTTTTTTTGGTTTTCAGAATTTTTTTCCCGAATATGTTTTAGCCTTGATTACGCATATCTATATATTTTTAAATGGACATTGTTGTGTAAAATTTTTTCTAGCCCTTTTTCACTTTCGGAATCCGTCCAAATTTTCTTCTTTTTCCATTTTTCTAAGTTTTTTTACTTTTTAGAATTTTTTTCCCCTGAAAATGTTTTTGCACTGATTACACAAATCTATATATAAATGGAGAATACATGCCCACAGATTTTCCTTACCTTTTTTACTTTCTAAATCCATCAAATTTTCATCGTTTTCCTTTTTTTCTTATTTTTCAGGTTTTCAAAATTTTTTTCTCGAATATATTTTTACCTTGATTACTCATATCTATATATTTATAAATGGAGAATAGTTTCATTTAAATTTTTCCCAACAATTTGCACTTTCTAAATCCGTCAAAATTTTCGTTTTTTTCTTTTTTCTATTTTTTAGTTTTCAGAAATTTTTATCCTCGAAAATGTCAAACCTTGATTACACACTGAAATATATATATATATTTATTTATTTATAAATAGAGAATAATTGCCTAAAAATTTTTTCAGCACTTTTTCACTTTTTAAATCCATCATACTTTTCTTCAGTTTCCTTTTTTTCTTTTTTCTAGTTTTTAGAAATTTTTTTCTTTGAAAATGTTTTAGTTTTGATTACTCATATCTATATATTTATAAATGGTGAATAGTTGCCTAAAAAATTTTCCCGTCTTTTTCACTTTCTAAATCTGTCAAATTCTTTTCTTTTCCTTTTTTTCTCAATTTTTCAGGTTTTCAGAAATTTTTTCCCTGAAAATGTTTTTGCCTTGATTACTCATATCTATATACCTATATATGGATAATAGTTGCCTAAAAATTTTTTCCACGCTTTTGATTTTCTAAATCCGACAAAACATTCTTATTTTTCCTTTTTTCCTAGGTCTTTTTCAGTTTTCGAGAATTTCTTTCCTCTAATTATTTTAACGTCGATTACTCATATTTATATATTTATAAGTGGAGAATAGTTGTCCAAAAATTTTTCACCCCTTTTTCACTTTCTAAATCTATAAACATTTCATTCTTTTTACTTTTTTTTCTCGATTTATTTGGTTTTCAGAATTTTTTTCTGGAAAATGATTTAGCCTTGATTTCTTATATCGATATATTTATAAATGAAGAATAGTGCCTAAAAATTTTTGCCGCCCTTTTTCACTTTCTGATTCTGTTAAACTTTTCTTTTTTTCACTTTTTTCCTCTATTTTTTCCCCGAAAATGTTTTTGCCTTATTAGACATATCTATATATTTATAAATAGAGAATAGTTACCCAAAATATTTTCCCACCTTTTTCATTATCTAAATCCGTCAAATTCCCTTGTTCTTGCTTTTTTTAAGGTTTTTCTGGTTTTCTGAAATTTTTTTCCTGAAAATGTTTTTGGCTTCATTACTCAGATCTATATACATTTATGTGGATAATAATTACCTAAAAACTTTTCCCGCCCTTTTCACTTTCTGAATCCAATAAAACCTTCTTATTTTTCGTTTTTTCTAGGAAAATATTTTAGACTTAATTACTTATATCTATATATTTATAAATGGAGAATAGTTGCCAACAAATTTTTCCAGCCCTTTTTCACTTTCTAAATCTTTTAAATTTTTTTCTTTGTCTCATTTTTGCTCAATTTTTTCGATTTTTGGAAATTTTTTTTCCTGAAAATTTTTTGCCTTGATTACTTATATTTATATACATATAAATGGAGAATAGTTGCCAAAAAAAAATTTCCCGCCCTTTTTCAATGTCTAAATCTGTCAAAATTTTCTTCCTTTTCCTTTTTTTCTCGATTTTTTTGTTTTTAGAATTTTTTTCCCAAAAATATTTTAACCTTTATTACTCATATCTATATATTTAAAAATGAAGAACAGTTACATAAAAATTTTTCTTGCCATTTCTCACTTTTAAAATGCGTCAAAATTTTCATATTTTTCCTTTTTTTTTCTTTGTTTGTTTTGTTTTCGGAAAAAAATTTTCCCCGAAAATGTTTTATCTTTGATTAAGCATGTCTATATATTTATAAATGGAGAATAGTTGCCTAAAAAGTTTCCCGCCCTTTTTCATTTTCTAAATCCGTCGAATTCTCTTCTTTTTCCTTTTTTTCCTAAGGTTTTCAGGTTTTCAGTAATTTTTTTCCCGAAAATGTTTTTGCCTTGTTTACTCATATCGATGTATTTATAAATGGAGAATAGATGCCTTAAATTTACCTACCTTTTTCACTTTCTAAATCAATAAAATTTTCTTCGTTTTCCATTTTTTCTCAGATAGGATTTCAGAAATTTTTTCCCCAGAAATGTTTCAACCTTGATTACTCAATTATATATATTTATAAAAGAAGAACAGTTGCCTAAGAATTATACCCGCCCTTTTTTACTTTTTAAATCTATCAAAATTTTCTACTTTTTCCTTTTTTTTTTTTGGTTTTCAAAATTATTTTCCCCAAAAATATTTTAGCCTTGATTACTCATATCTATATATTTATAAATGGAAAATAGTTTGCCTAAAAATATTCCCGCCCTTTTCACTTCCTAAATCCGTCAAATTCTCTTCTTTTTTCTGAAAATATTTTAGCTTTGATTACTTACATCTATATAGTTATAAATAGAGAATTGTTGCCTAAATATTTTTCCCGTCCTTTTGCATTTTCTAAATCCGTCTAAATTTTTATCTTTTTCCCTTTGTCTAGGTTTTTTTTGGTTTTTGAAAATTTTTTTACCGAAAAAGTTTTAGCATGGATTACGCATGTCTACATATTTATAAATGGTGAGTAAATGGCTAAAAATTTTCCCTGATCTTTTTCACTTTCTAAATCCATCAAATTTTCTTCTTTTTTCTTTTTTTCTAGGCTTTTCTGGTTTTTAAAAAAAAATGTTGAAAATGTTTTTGCCCTGATTACTTATATCTATATATTTATCATTGGAGATTAGTTAGCTAAAACTTTTTCCCGCCCTTTTTCTCTCTCTAAAACCATCAAAATTTTCTTCATTTTCCTTTTTTACTAGGTTTTTTTGGTTTTTGAAAATTTTTTTCCCTTAAACTATTTTATCTTTTATTACTCATATCTATATATTTAAGAAATGGAGAATAATTGTCTAAAAATTTTTCTCACATTTTTTTACTTTCTAAATGGCTCATATTTTCTTTTTTTTCTTTTGTTTTTCAAGTTTCTGGAAAATTCGTTTTCTCAAAAATGTTGTAGCCTTAATTACCTATATTTATATGTTTATAAATAGAGAATAGTTGCTTAAAAATTTTTTCCATCCTTTTTCACTTTCTAAATATGTCAAAATTTTCTTCTTTTTACTTTTTTTTTTTGGATTTTTTTGGTTTTCAAAAAATTTTTTCGAAAAATATTTTTGGCTTGATTACTCAATTCCATATAGTGTTAGCTCAAATGGAAGAAAAGGGACCAAAACTTAGGATTTTGAAAGTTTTCGGTTCAAATAGGGACTTATTAGAAGTTGAGATTTTTTATGTGCAACTTCGAATGTTCGGTTAATACTGCATGTAATGTTATATAAGTTGGGTCGTTTCTTGAAATTCATTCGTTCGAATTTAGTTTGATAAGTTTTGAATTATTTAAGTTGAATTTTGAACTTATTGTTAAGTTACATAACTCGGTTCACATAATGTCATCCGATTCGGCTAGACGAGTACATGAAAAATCTTTTAAAAGTAAAAAAAAGTGGTAGCGACATGAGTTAATGTAATAAAATTAAATTTAAGTTTTTCTGGTCACTGCACCTAGTGAGCAGAAATCAAATGATCGAGGGGTCTAAGCGACAAATGCGAGGTCCCCCGAGAGAAGACCATAATTCCTGTCAATTATTCACTATTCAGGCACCTTTGACTCAAACAAGCTCATTCTCTTTCTATGATTAAGATGCTTATGGAACTTTCCACCCACATGTTGACATTCTAGTTATAACTATGTTGGTATCTAGAGTCAAAATCCACAAGACTTTGGTGGTAGTGGCAATTCTATAAATATTCTATACGAACCTTTTAATTCCCATAAGAACCTAATGCCATATGGGACCTGACTCCAAGGTTTTACTGGGGATTTTATCAAAACAAAGGGTCAGATCACACTGTTGGTGAAACTTGGGGAGAAACCCGACCAACGAAGAATTATTGCAAACTTTGTAGTCATTGATGCGGTATTCTGGGAAGATCTATTCTATACGAACTAAGAGTAGCGACCTCCATGTTTCACTATGTAATGAAGTTCTCCATCTAGCAGGGAACAGGTGTTGTAAGGGGAGATAAGCAAGCAGCTGACGAGTACAATTTGGACTATGCTATTGGAATCTCACCTCCTCATAAGGTCCTAACTTTAGACCCTCAATCTGAGAAGCATGTGACCTCGGTAAAGTTAGACGACGAACTGGAGCACATCAAGTTAGATAAATCACGTCCTGAGGTCGAACTATGTATTAAAGCAGAAATGAAGAAACCAGTGAGATCGCAGCTTATCCAATTTCTCAATTAGAACTTGGATGTTTTTGCATGGACCCTTGAGGGCATGAAAGAATTGACCTAAAGCACGCCTACCACAAACTCAGCATAGATCCTGAAGCAAAGCCGGTCAAACAGAAGAGGTGAGCTGTTTAGCAACCAGATTTTCGTAATGAAAATTTTCCATTTAAAGATTTTAAAGAAAATTCAAGCGTGTCGCTCCCACCCTGATCTTTTATTTAATAATTGGTCATGATAAAAGAATTTTAAGCGTTTGCGTCTCTCGTCTATTTTTAAAGGAAAACGCAAGTTGGATTATATTCTCCAAATTTTAAATTTGGTCCCAAATAATAGTCAAGTCCACTGGTTAAGAAATATCTGTTGGTATTCGGCCCGAATTGTATTCTCATATCCAAGCCCAATTCTTAATTTTTTCTTCACCCATTTTAAGTTAAGCCAACATGTCAAGTCTATTTTCATTTTAAAGTAGTTTTAAGCCCAAATTGTATTTTAACTCTGAACCCAATTTTTGGCCCCATTTGGGTCAATTCATGCTAAACAAAACTCCTAATTCCAACCGACTTTGTACCATGTTGAACTCCTTAGAATTTGGGTAACTGACTCTATCTTTACTTCAACCTCAATCAGATTACTCCCTAGATATTCTACAAACTTATCACATCCCATATGAAGAATCTTTCAATGCAAACAATTCAAAAACACACTGCAATTACACTTCTACATACACAGAAACACTCAGAGTCACACTTAGTAATTCATATACACGCAAACCCATCTGTCCCAATTACATTCATAAGATACAGAAAATACATAAAAATCCAGGACATAAATCACAAGCAGAGAAATACATTCTGCAAATTCTCATTGAAAAGAATACACACACACGGTTACACCAGATTTACACGAGAACACACAGACCAAAAATCGGTAGCCACTACTGCCTTGAATTAAACCCATTCACGCCTTTGACTAGCTGCCCTCCTTTCTCCCATCGTCAACATGCACCACCGTTGTCGTCACCAAACAAACCCCAAAATCAGAGATTAAAAGCCAAGAGCCTGGTTAACTCACCTCGGTCGACCCCTCTGTCCTTGAACTGCGACTGCGTCAGTCTCTCAGTTGCCTCGAACTCCCGAACAGATCGGCCAAGCTTTGAGTTTTTGTGCCGTTTTGAATCCCAATCGCGAACCAACTTCTACCACTGTTCCTTACAACCCGAACCGAGACCCTATTCTCGACCGCGACTCCTCTGTCTCGGTCGAACCACCACCAAATCGCGCTCCATACTCGGATTGTAGCCTCAAGCAGGCCCAAATTCAAACATCTACTCGCAACCTCCACTGTTCACTGCTCCCAAATCGCGAGCCATTTCAAATTCGGCCTTCAAACTAAGCCAATGCGAACGCCTCTGCCTCGACCGAACCCATCGCGCTCAAACCCAAGCCTCTTCAAAAATCTAGCCGTGAACCATACCCTTATCCGTCTCGAACCCCTCAGCCATGATCGCCACCCATCGTTCCCTCCGATTCACTATTCTCTACTCTCAGTTTCCAATTTGGGGCAGAGAGTTGGGTGAAATGGTTTAATTGGGGATTTTAATTAATTTTAATCGCACTCTAGGTCCTCAAATCCTATTCTGCGTCATTTTGGTCCTCACAATCTATTTGATATTTTAATTGATCCCAAATCTTTCATCCCAGCCGAGTTCAGTCTCTTTATTTTTAGAAGGATCTAAGTTGAGCCGAAATCTTTCTGTCCAGTTGATTTTAATCCCCTACTTTTAAAATACTTCATTTCTGTCACAAAGTTTCAGTCTTGTCCATTTTAATCCCCCAGTGTTTTCTAAAACTCCATTTAGGTCCCTAAGGTTTCCATTTTATTTGTCTTAGTCCTCAAGGTTTGGTAAACGCTATTCTAGTCCCAAGGGTTTTGGAAAATGAAGTTTAACTCTAAACTTTTTATTAAATTATGTTTTAGTCCAAAACTTTTAAAGTTCACCAATTAAATTCATACTTTTATTTAGTTTAAATATTTTCAAAATCTCTAGCTTTAGTTGCTTAATATTTTGTTTAGGCGAGATGCGAGATTTGACTCATGATCTCCCTTATAGCTCAAACTTCAAAAAGAAAAGCAAATTAAGAGTAGAACTCCTTTTCTAAAGTTATTTTTCTAAAGTTATGTGCGCACATTTTTTTAATGAAAATAAGATGCAATTACATGTTATGTGCTTATTTATGTGCTTGTATATAATTTATGGAAACATGGAAAAGTAAGCGCATAATTAGCTCACCTTAATCGGGAGCCCATAGACTTAGCTCGTCATTTTGACGACCCCACAGACATAGACAATTAGCTTGTTGTAAAGCGAGCCCACAAACATAAGTTTATGTGTGCACATGTATTTAAGTGCATAATATGTATTGCATGTTTTAAAGATTTGTGGGTAGGAATCTACTGAGTGTTTCTTCGAAGCACTCATTATTTATTTCCAAAACATTTCAAGTCCCGGAGCTGGTAGTGACTCAACTGGGGGTGGCAATTGAAGAGAAAAAAGGAAGGAATAAACGTTTAATTGCTAATGTTTCTTTGATTTTGGAAAATTATGGCAAATATTGCTGCTATTTAAAATAAAACATTTTGACAATGGATTAAGTATTTGTTGATATCTGACAATAGTTACATTGGAATTGATTTATGAAATATTATCATGTTATTTATAAGGAAAAAAAGGAAAAATTTCTGCACTTATTTATTTTAATATCGAATTTCCGTGATTTTGAAAAAAAAAACATAGGATAGCATCTCAGGTGCTTAGAACTCAGAACATTATAGCTTGGTATCAGAGCGAGGTTTTCGTTTCTGTAGACTCGATTCAAGGATGTTATTTACAGCTTTCAAGAATTGTTTACTTGGATATGATTTTGCAGGTTATGTTTTTGTATCTGCTGGAAATTTATGCATGCATTCAAGAAATAAAAGTTTCGTTAGAGTTTGAGCTAGCTATGGGCATTATATGAGTATAACATGGACTTTAAGAGATACATGACCAACGTAAAGACAAAGAAAATTTCTTCTAAGTCCTTGAAATATGGCTAAAAGTTAATAAAGACCCCTCTAACTAATTGGATCTCACATAATTGGTCAACATATATGGTAGCTAATAACGGAAACGGATAGGCTAAGGCAGCTAGGTTAGCATACAAGAACTTTGTAGCTGACCCTAATTGGACCAAAAGTGAGCATGTGGGTCATGTTCATGTAGCTCGTACTCGAGCCATGAACTTCGGATATCAGACGACCACAGCTCGATCCGCCCAACATCTAATAGACACATTTGATGAAGATAGGCAGATTGAGGCTCCAAATATCCATTTTGACTTCTATATGGCTCGAGGTAGGGACATAACCTTCGATCTCTTTTGGGGAGACACTTCCAGTTTATTGGGGAGTATATACATAGTTGAACCGAAGGGGTATCCAGAAGAGGAGTCAGAGGAAAATCCGGAGGAAGATCCTGAGGAGGAGATTCCCGAGGAAGTTCCTGAGGAGATTCTTCTAGAGATTCCTGAGGAGATCTGGATGGGATTCTTGAAGAAGAACCAGATGAAGAGTTAGAGGAGGAAGATGAAGCAGAGATTTTGGGTGACTCTGAACTAGAATCGTGCATCAATTGGGAAGACATACCCCCTCCATCTAAGAAGTTTAAGGCATCCAGCGGTTGGGTTAGTGACAGTGATGACTAGAGACATGAGATAGCTTAGAGTGGTTGCAATAGAATATGTTTTCTATTCCAGAGTTGTTTTTTTAATTCTAATTGTTGAGCAATAAATGTTCCTTGACGTACTCCTCTTAAAGGATTTTCAATAAGTAATAATAAATGAAGATTTCTCATGTTCCTTGAGTTGTTCCTCTTTATTTATGGTTGTGTTGGAATATATATATACCTTTCAAGTTATTACAATGTCGATCTTTGTTTTGTAAGGAAATGGCACGCTCAACACAAATAGATGTCCTAAGAGAACCTACCTAGGCCATGCAAGGAATGGCACAGGCACAGGCTCAGGCTTAGGCTCCGACACCAGTGGCACCCCCAGCTGTCCCCGTGGTGCCAGTCATTGAGTAGTTTCGTAGGCACCATCTGCCGACATTTGACCGTGAGGATGGGCCACTGGCTGTGGAAGAATGGATCCACGCTATACAGAAAATTTTCCGCCATATCTTATGCCTGGAGGATCAGAAGGTGTCGTGTGTATAATTCAAGCTGGTCGGTGGAGCTGGATATTGGTGAGAGTCAGCTTCCTTTACCAGAACTGACGAGGAACTAAGGAACATGACTTGGGCTCAATTCAAAACTAAGATCACGGACAAGTACTTCCCACAAGCCCTCCGCAATCACAACTTATGAGCGGAGGTTTGAAGAGTTGTCCCGCTTTGCCCCACACTTGGTGAGTATCGAGGACATAAAGGCATGATGTTTCAATAGAGGGCTGCGACCGGAGATCCAGCAGATTGTCAGCACCTTCGATCTCCCCACCTATGGCGAGGTGGTGAAAAAGGCGCAAACGGTTCCCTACTCAGGAATGAATGTTGGAGCCCAGTCTGCTCAGAAGGATCACGGGAAGAGAAAGTGGTCCAAACCGAGCAGGAACAGGAACCACAGGCCAGGACAGTATGAAAGGCAGAACACAGGATCAGGTAGTGGCCAGAAGAGCATTGCATCATCACAATGCCAGAATACAGGAAGCACAGCGCATACAGAATGGGGCAGAACATCTCATATAGCTGTGGCCAGCCAGGCCACTTCTCCTACGAATGTAAGAGTGGTGGGCCAAGCAAGGGCACGGATCAGGAGAAGAAGGGGAAGGCTAGGATCTTTTCCTTGACCCACAAGGATGGCGTATAGGACCTAATGTGATAGCAGGTATTCTATCTGTCTTTGGCACTCCCGTCCCGTATATGTCTTGATTGACTCTAGTGCTATGCATTCTTTTATATATGTTGCATGCCTAGCTAGATTGAACATGGTAGGGAAGGAAACAGGTAGCATACTGGAGGTTAGTATGCCATCAGGTGGATTAATCGATACATATGAGATAGCTAGGGTAGTACAGATAGACTTTGATGGCATTATAATTAAGGCTGATTTGAATGTCATTAGTATAAAACACTTTGATATAATATTGGGAATGGAGTGGTTAAGCACTAATCAAGCTACCATAATTTGTCACAAAAAGGAAGTGGTTTTTTGAAAGGAGGGAAGTGAAGAGTTTAGGTTCTATGGGTCCAAGATTAAGGCGCTACCGCGCCTTGTCTCAACCCTTCAAGCAAAGAAGTTGTTAGCAAAGGCAAACTGTCAAGGGTATTTGGTTAGCCTTCAAGGAAAACCTTCTAAAGATATATCCTTAGACAGTGTATCAGTGGTACGCGAGTACCCCGATCTGTTTCCTAAGGATCTACCTGTGTTGCACTTGACAGACAAGTGGAGTTTGCCATCGATCTAGTACCAAAGCTCCTTACCGAATGGCACCAAAGGAGCTGCAGGAGCTGAAAGTTCAAATAGAGGAACTTTTGGAGAAGGGTTTTATCAGCTAAGTATGTCTCCTTGGGGAGCACTGGTCCTATTCATAAAGAAAAATGACAGGAGTATGAGAATGTGTATTGATTATCGTGATCTGAACAAGTTGAGGATTAAGAACAAACACCCCTTCTCGAGAATTGAAGATCTGTTTGATCAGCTGAAGGGAATAGCTATTTTCTCCAAGATTGACTTGAGGTCAGGTTATCACCAACTAATGATCAAGTCAGCAGATATACGCAAAATGACATTTAGAACCCGTTATGGGCATTATGAATTTACCATAATGCTATTCGGCTTGACGAATGGCCCTGTAGTATTCATGGACTTGATGAACAGGGTATTCTACAAGTACCTGGATAACTTCGTTATCGTGTTCATCGATGACATCTTGATATACTCGAGGAGCTTGGAACAGTACGTCGAACACCTGAAGATCGCATTGGAAACTTTGTGAAGGGAAAGATTGTATGCCAAATTCAAGAAGTGTGAATTTTGGCTAGATCGTGTTGTGACAGCTAGGGGGATTGAGGTGGGTCCCAGATCGGAAGAGCACACTTACTAACTGGTCTCCATCCACTAATCTCCGCTGAAGTGAGAAGCTTTCTAGGTTTAGTTGGGTATTATTAGCGATTCATAGAGGGCTTTTCCAAGATAGTGGGTCCAATGACGTGACTCACTCGAAAGGGTGAGAAGTTTTTTTGGACATAAAAGTGTGAACAAAGTTTCCAAGAACTGAAGAAGAGATTGGTTCCGGCACCGGTGTTGATGATACCAGATGCTCTGACAGATTTGTAATCTATAGTGACGCATTAAAACTAGGTTTAGGCTGCGTTTTGATGCAGAAGGGTAAGGTAATCGCCTATGCGTCTAGGCAGTTGATCTCGAACTTGCCACAGTAGTGCAAGCTTTGAAGATTTGGTGTCACTACCTATATGAGAGTAAATATGAGATCTACACCTACCATAAGAGCATAAGAGCCTCAAGTACTTCTTCACACAGAAGGAGTTAAACACGAGGCAAAGAAGATGGCTGAAGCTGGTCAAGGATTATGACTGCGATATCCTATATCATCCAGGTAAGGCAAACGTAGTCGCAGTTGCCTTGAGTAGGAAGAGCATGGGTAAGTTATCAACACTTGGTACGGTCCAAGACTGGTTAATTAAGGATTAGATCGGACTTGAGGATTGAAGTAGTCGTACCACGAAGACCGGGATCGGCAGCAATTGCCAGCTTGGCAGTTAAACTGGACTTGAAAGACATAATTGTTACAGCACAGAGGGATGATACATTTTTTGAAAAGATAAGAGCTGGGGCCAGAACGGGGAAGAGGAAGCGGTTTGAAATCTCTATGGATGGAGCTCTTTTGATCAACGGCCGCCTTTGTGTGCCTAGAACCTAGACAAGATTTTAACTGAAGCCCATTCTATCCCGTACGCAGCACATCTGGGAGGTACTAAGATGTATAGAGACTTGCGTGAAACTTTCTGGTGGAGAAACATGAAGGAAGGTATCGCTAAGTTCGTCACCAAATGCCTGGTGTACCAACAAGTAAAAGCTGAACATTAGCAACCGCGAGGGTTGCTGAATCCTTTAGAGATTCTAGAGTGGAAATGGGAAAAGGTTTCTATAGATCTGGTAGTAGGTTTCCCCAGATCGGCGAGTAAGCATGACACAATTTGGGCCATTGTAGGCCGACTCACAGAATCCACTCGTTTCCTTCCAGTCCATATGAATCTCCACTTGGATCAGCTTGCCCGGATTTATATCAAAGAAATTGTTTGACTCCATGGAGTGCCGGTATCTATTGTATCGGACAGAGATCTACAATTTACTTTAAGGTTTTGGAAGTCATTACAGACAGCGATGGCACTAAGCTGAGTTTCAGCACGGCCTACCACCTCCAGGCTGATGGACAGTCCGAAAGTACTCTCCAGATATTGGAGGACATCCTAGAGGTGTGTGTATTAGATTTAGGTGGTAGTTGGGAAACTCATTTGCCTCTGGTCGAGTTTACCTACAACAACAGTTTCGAGACAACCATCGGCATGGCCCCATACGAAGCTCTATATGGCCGACAATGTCGTTTACTAATTTATTGGGGCGAAATCAGTGAGAGAAAGATGTTGGGGCTAGAATTGGTCAAGAGGATAGTATAGGCTATTGAGAAGATCAAGGCAAGAATCAAGATTGCCCAGGATCGATAAAAGAGTTATGCCAAGCAGAAGAGGAAAAACATGGATTTTGAGGTCGGGGAGAAAGTATTTCTCAAAGTGGCACCAATGAAGGGTGTACTTCATTTTCAAAAGAAATGAAAGCTAAGACCGAGGTACATCAGGCCATTTCAAATATTGGAAAGAGTCGAAAACGTGGCATATCGTTTGGCGTTGCATCCAAAACTTGCGGTAGTACACAACATGTTCCATGTATCCATGTTGAGGAAGTATGTTCCTGACCCAGGTCATGCTGTAAATGTCTAGTCAGTTAAGGTACAGGAAGATCTGACCTACGATGAAGCTCCAGCGGCCATACTTGATAAAAAAGTGCACGTATTGCGGAATCAAGAGGTTCTGTTAGTTAAGATCCAATGGGGCAGCCACAGTAGCGAAGAGACTATGTGGGAAAGAGAAGTGGATATGCTGGAGAAATATCAGGAGTTAATAGAACAAGTAAGCTAAATTTCAAGGACGAAACTAAATTAAATGAAAAGGGGCCATAGCGACCGGATTTTCGTAATGAAAATTTTCCATCCAAAGATTTTAAAGAAAATTAAAGTGTGTCGCTACCACCCTGATCCTTTATTTAATAATTGGCCACGATAAAGATTTTTAAGCGTTTGCGTCTCTCGTCTATTTTTAAAGAAAAACGCAAGTTAGATTATATTCTCCAAATTTTAGATTCAGGCCCAGATAATATTCAAGTCCACTAATATTTTTCTTGGTATACAGCCTGAATTGTATTCTCATATCCAAGCCCAATTCTTAATTTTTTCTTAACCCATTTAAGTTAAGCCAACATGTCAAGTCTATTTTCATTTTAAAGTCGTTTTAAGCCCAAATTGTATTTTAACTCTCAAGGCCCAATTTTAGGTCTATTTTGGGTCAATTCTTGGTAAACAAACTCCTAATTCCACCCGACTTTTCACCACGTTGAACTCCTTAGAATTTGGGTAACTAACTCTATCTTTACTTCAACCTCAATCAGATTACTCCCTAGATATTCTGCAAACTTATCATATCCCCCATGAAGAATCTCTCACGATTTTTCCCTCATCTCCCACATATGTATGGTTTATATATACAATGCAAACAACTCAAAAACACACTGCAATTACACTTCTACATACACAGAAACATTCATAGTCTCCAACACCCACACTCAGCAATTCATATACACACAAACCCATATGCCCCAATTACATTCATACGTACACAGAAAATACATAAAAATCCAGCACAAAAATCACAAGCAGAGAAATACATTCTGAAATTCTCATTCAAAGTTATACACACACAGTTATACCAGATTTACACGAGCACACATAGACCAAAAATCGGCAGCTACTACTGCCTTGAATCAAACCTGGAAGAACTATAATTTACATTGCGCATTCGTGGGCTTAACAATGTTTGAAGAGGCCATGATTCGCGTTGGACCTCCAGGGTCCCAACTATATGGATAGCATTTCAGCTTAAAAGAAGAGTCCTAGCCCACCTATTTTATGCAGAGTCCATCAAAAAGGCACAGGTATAATTTGTCTATAAATATTCACTGTTCACGTGCACATTCCCCAAGACATTCTTTAACCTAAATTTGCTTACGTCATACACTTTTATTCTATAAGCCTCCCTTACTTACTCTTACGCCGGAGGGGCTTTAGAGGTACGCCTACCAGCCTTCTTTTGCAGGTCGCGGAAGATTGGACAGAGGAATAATCTCACGGAATTTTATTCATAAAGACAAATTTGACTTTATCATTTGGCGCCGTCTGTGGGAACCAGAGCTTGCATGGTTACCACCCGCAATAGTAGATTATGCCTGGAAAGTGAAGACGTAGCTCGAAGGCTACCACCGGCTATGTCTGGACCCCTGAATATGGTCGACCCTCCACTGGAGGCCGGGCAGGGGCCGCCCAATGAGATTCAACCTCCCGCCGGCCCCACGGTAGAATATTTGTAGCGA